>PVIW01003254.1:0-176288 GCA_004026585.1 Noctilio leporinus | reverse complement strand
CATAAAGGTCCTGGAGAAAAATATAGGCAGTAAACTTTCGGATATCCTACGCAAAAATATGTTTACTGATACTTCACCAAGGGCAAAGGAAATCAAAGAACGAATCAACAAATGGGACTATATCAAATTGAAAAGTTTCTGTTCAGCTAAAGAAAATATCAGCAAAATTCAAAGGGAACCAACTGTATGGGAAAACATAGTTGCCAATGATACCTCAGACAAGGGTCTGATCTCCAAAATATATAAAGAACTAATGCGACTCAACACCAGGGAGATAGACAGCCCAATTCAAAAATGGGCAAAGGACCTGAACAGACAACTCACTGAGGAAGATATACAAAGGACCCAGAGGCATATGAAAGAATGCTCAACATCACTAGTCATCAGAGAGATGCAAATTAAAACCACAATAAGATACCACCTCACACCTGTCAAAATGGCAATCATCAGCAAATCAACAAACAACAAGTGTTGGCGAGGATGTGGGGCAAAGGGAACCCTCGTACACTGTTGGTGGGAATGTAGGCTGGTGGAGCCACTGTGGAAAACAGTATGGGGTTTCCTTAAAAGACTAAAAATGGAACTTCCTTTTGATCCAGCAATTCCACTACTTGGACTATACCCAAAGAATCCTGAAACACCAATTCAGAAGAACCTATGCACACCTATATTCATAGCTGCACTATTTACAATAGCCAAGTGCTGAAAAACAGCCTAAGTGCCCATCAGTGGATGGTTGGATCAAAAAACTTTGGTCCATTTACACAATGGAATTCTATATAGCAGAAAGAAAGAAGGAACTTGTACCCTTTGCAACAACATGGATGGAACTGGAGAGTATTATGCTTAGTGAAATAAGCCAGTCAGTGAAGGACAAATATCATATGGTCTCACCCATTACGGGACAATAATGAACAAAACTAACAACAAGCAAAACAGAACCAAGTATATGAATACAAGGAATAGGCCTTCAGTGGTCAGGGGGAAAGGGGTTGTGGGGAGGGGGGAGGCAGAGGCAAGAAAGGAGAGCAGCTTAGACAAGAACCTAGTATAAAGGAACCATGGACATGGACAACAGGTGGGATTGACTGGGGGGAATGGGTGGGTGGGGAGGGGGACAGAGGGGAGCAAAAAGGGGATGGATGTAATACAACAACAATAAAATTTTTAAAAATAATAAAAAGAAAAAAGAAAGTGAAAAATTCAAAAAGAAAATTCCTTTTGAACCCTTAGTTAACAAAAAGAAGTTATTTTACTTTCTATTCTCCAAACCTGAGTCAAAGTTCTCAGATATTTGAGTAGTTGTGCCCTGATTGATGACTGTGCCTTGCTTTCTCGTAGCTAATTTATTAAACACCTGCTCACCCTCTCTTGGAACTCAGCATCACGCAAACAATGGCATAGACAGGACTTCAGAAAACAAACTCAGCCTGCCCCCTAAAAGGGGAAAACACAAAGAAAATAACTCATTGCAACCAAACCATTGTAGAAAGCATGGTGCCATCATTCCTCCATTGAGATTTCCATGGTTTTGATGTCAGCAGACAGACTCACTTTTATTTTTTAAGATTTAACTTATTTACTTTTAAAGAGAGGGTAAAGGAGGGAGAAAGAGAGAGAAACATCATTCTGCAAGAGAAACATGGATCAGTTGCCCTCTGCATCGCCCCAGCCAGGGACCTGGCCTAAAACCCAGTCATATGCCCTGACCAGGGATTGAACCTGTGACCTTTTGGTTTGCAGGACAACTCCCAATCCACTGAGCCATAGCAATCAGGGCTAAACTCACTTCTTAGGAAAACACACATATCCAGAGCTTAAGGAGGTTGATGAAAAAAACAAAGTCTCAGATCAGTGTTGGGGTCAGTTGGGGAAAACAGAGGCAACAACCACAGGCAGTAAGGTGGTCTTCAAGTGGGACTGATGCCAGTGAAAATTAGCTACAAGCCAGAGGTAACCCTCCCTCCTACATGAAGACATCTTGGAGATAACCTTGGATGTGCCAAGAAATGGAGATTTGATGCAAATTAACATGGTTCTTAAGTAAGAAACATGCTTCTCAGTGTCATACTTGAGGATGGGCCATAGACTGGGTCTCATCTCCCCCTTTCTGAAATTCAGGCCATAATCTGAGGCAGACATTGTTGACTCGCCCCCATAAGCCATGCCCCATCCCCTTCACCTACCTGCCTCCCACTACAGAGGCGACAGTGTAATGCTCTCTTACCTTGTGGCAAGGCAGAGCCAAATCATCATATCCTGGCCCATAGAATGCAAGCAGAAGACTCCTGGATGTGCCTTCCAAAATAATCTTCCTTTCCTAAGAGAAAGGGGTAATCTTGGCCAACAATGACTCTGCCATTCCCCCTTCTCCTTAATTTGAACATGCCACCATATAACTGAGGCAGAATTCAAATCTGGGTCTCAATCACTTCCCAGACCCGTGGTTCCTCACCATCATGTCCTATTGCCTCTTTTTAATCACTTCTTTGGCCCAAAAAATTACAGGCAGCAGAAATAAACAAAAATGCCATTCAACAAGGGGCAGAACACAGTGCACTGGGCCAGACACCTGCAGAGAGATCTGAGCACAAGTGCTTATTCTGTACCAGGTCCATGGCTTTAGGTCAAGTAATTCCCCACCTGAGCCTCTGTGATATTGAGATTACTTAGGACATCCAGCATAGCCGGGATTCAGTTTCCATTTAGATCTTTTCTCTCCCTTGGATTTTCAGATCCAAAAGATGCTTTAGCTCCTAAGTCCCAGGGAGCACTCAACGTTCTAATGTCACAGCCTATGTCCATGGGTTGGAATCATTCCGTGCAACTGAGTAAGCTTTTCAGAAGCCCCCAAAAAGGTGGCCCTTTTTTGCCATATAACACAGCTAAGGTATAATTTCCATTAGAAAATCTATACTCATCCCTGGATCGTGTGGCTCTGTGGATTGGAGCCGGCCTGCCAACCCAAAGGTTGCTGGTTCAATTCCTAGTCAGGGCACATAACCAGGTTGCAAGCCAGGTCTCCAGCCAGGTCTGTGGCTGGAGGCAGATAAAAGGCAACCATACATTGCTGCTTCTCTCCCTTTCTTCCTCCCTCCCTGCCCTTCTCTCTGAAAATAATGAATAAAATTTAAAAAAAAAAAAAAAAAGAAAGAAAGAAAAGAAAAGAAAAAGAAAATATATACCTAGAAAGAATATCAAAATCAGTTGATGATACTGGGTTCTCATACTGATCTTTTCATTTTCTCAGTTGTCCCCCCTGCAAAGTGATGTAATCACTTGGAGTCTCTGTTCAAAAAGGAACTTTCCTACTCCTGCTTCTCTGAGTGCAGCATCTTGCATAGGGAGCTGGCTGCTGGAATGCAGGCTGCAGCGGGAGGAAACCCTTTTCTGGGAGACAGCCTGATGTGCAGCACTGAGCATGACTCCTCCTCACTCTCCCATGTGACCTGGCTCTGGTGGCTGTGCCACATTCTCAGACAGGACAGACTCCCTGTCCCTTGAAGGAATGCACTCTTCTCCATGACTACACAAGAGGGTTATTGGGGCTGCCTATTGTTGAGAGTCTATCACCTAATGAGAAGCTAGGTATGAACCCATTCCTAGGAGAGACACACTATATGCAGAAGAAAATATCACACAATGGTTAATACCCAGGTTCTAGACAAACTGCTTCAATTCAGTCTTTATTCTGCCTCTGGCTACCTCTGGAATCTTAGACAAATTCACTTTTCTCTCCTATCTCTCAGCTGTTAAAGCATATAATGCCATTGCAGAACTCATTAAGTTATTGTGAGGGTCAAATGAGTTCATTTGTATGAAGCACTTAGAACTGTGCCAGTCATATGGTAAGCACTCAATAAATGTCAGCTATTATTATGTTTAAAATGTGGAGAAAAGAGAAAACTCATTTATTGAACACGCCTCTGGGCCAGGCATGGTGCAAGGCACTTGACGTTCATTATTTAATCCTCATAGTAATGCAGTGAGAAACAAATTACTATTTATAATTTTACTGACCGAAAAGCTTAAGCAACCTGTCCAAGCACACAATGCTAGTGAGCAGTACATGTGGGATAGGATTTGAACCCAGGTGTCTCTGATCTGTGATCCTACATGGAGGTATGTGTAGGGGAAGCAATATTGCTTCAGGAAAACTGTAGTTGAAGAATTCCAGGGATGACCAACAGTAAAGCAAATGACAGAGAAGGCTACTGACGTGAGGAGCATCTGCTGGGGGAGGGGGTACCTCAGTAACTATATAAGACTACAGGAAAGTGTCATAGATGCCTTAGGTCGGCCAACTCAGCTGCCATTCTCAGTCCTCTTCTCACTTTCTCATAATAAAGTGACAATGCATCTACCCCAGGAAATGAATCATGGCCACTGGCTTTATCATTCCTGTCCTTCATTACAACTAGCCATCCACATCAGGCCACACGGCTATAAGGAAAATTTTCTTGGAGGTTTTAGAAAACACTTTTATTTCTTAAAAATAAAAACTTAGCCCTGGCTGGTGGCACAGTGGATAAGGAACTGTCCTGTGAACCCAAAGGTTGCTGGTTTGATTCCCCAGCCAGGGCACATAACCAGGTTGCAAGCCAGGTCTCCAGCCAGGTCTATAGCTGGAGGCAGGTGAAAGGCAACCATACATTGATGTCTCTCTCCCTCTCTGCCTCTCTCCTTTCCTCTCTCTCTCTGGAAATAATAAATAAAATATTTAAAAATAAGTAAAAACTTAGAGCCAAGTAAAGAGAAGACCTTTAGCTCTTGTCCCTTCCTTTTAAGCTTGGGATGCTCATGCCATATCCGGAACTGCAGCAGCTAGCTTATGACCATAAGGCATGAGAGCAGAAGACATTAATACTGAGGATGCAAAGAGAGACAGAAAAAGCATGGAAGGCTGACCAAGTGACTAATCAAACTCTGAGACTTAGCTCCAGACTTCTTAACTAAACAATAAATGTAATTGTGAATTCATTTACTCAGAATATTCACGAAAGTATCCTCTTCCAAACTGAAGCTAAAACTTAGCTGAGCCTAAATGAAATCCCTTCTGTCTGCCCTCTCCTATCACACAGCCCATACCTTATTCTGCCTGCCATTGCCAAGGCTAGCTGTGCTTATCACTTTTCTAGTCCCTCTTTCATAACCACCAGCACCACCCCAATGTCACCCATGATAAGCTATTTGAAGGCAAGACATTTGAATTTATTTTAATCCACTGCCCCCCTCCCTTCACCCCACAAGCCATGTTGACTTATAACAATATCATTCTATTCTGAATTGTCATGTCCATTGCAGACAGACACACCCACACACACACATGCACACACATAGGTTCACACACATATGCATAGCCTATGCCATATATATTTATTGATTTGAAGCAGGAGTCAGTGGACAACAAGTATTGAACCTCTAATGTAAGGTCTGAACATGCCAGGAAGAAAACAGGGATGGAAACAAGTGGAAAAGGACTGAATGAAAGAAACTGATATTCAAAGGAATAGGGAGAGGGAGAGAGAAAATAAGCCAATGCTGCAGCTCGAGGGCTTGACATCGGTGAGATTTACTGCACTAATATGCCAAGATGTCAACTATAATTGGTTTCTGTAAAATCCATATCTTTTAGCCGAGATTCAATTAAATCATACGGTGTTTACTTAAGAGTTTTTCTATGATGGGGATAGGGGCTTGCAAGGCCGAAAGCTCAGCTAACCCACATGTCCCTTGCCTGGCACAATTTATGCATCAGTCACATTCTCTTCAGAGTCAAGCAGCAAGGGGATGAATGAGTGAGTGCTTATGCTGACAGAGATACAGGAAGTTGCCATGTGAGGAAACTGTGGCACTGAATGATGTTATTTTCTTTATGACTTGGAAGGAAAACAGCCACCAGAAAACATGCACCAGTTAATCCAGTGTTTGCACCTAACATTTACTATTTTTAAATCCCTTTTGGAGGAGGAGGCAAAACCACAATGATTGCATCTTTAAAAATCACTTGTAAGAGCCCTGGCTGGTGACACAGTGGATAAGGCATCAGCCTGTGAACCCAAAGGTTGCTGGTTTGATTTCCTAGCCAGGGCACATAACTAGGTTGCAAGCCAGGTCTCCAGCCAGGTTTGCAACTAGAGGCAGGTGAAAGGCATCCATACGTTGATGTTTCTCTCCCTCTCTGTCTCTCTCCCTACCCCTCTCTCTAAAAATAATAAATAATAAATAAAATATTTTAAAAAATCACTTGTAAGAACAGGCTATAGGTTTGTTAGAGAATATCCTGATGATGTCAGAAACAGCAGCATATTATTCAGGAAACTCATCTGTACAGAAATGCTTTAGGCTGCATGCACTTTCTATGCCACCCTCCACCACCTTAGGATGAAGGAACAACCCACCAAAGGCCCTTGGTGTAAGACATGTACATGAGGGGAGGCCACTGAGGAGAGGAGGGTCCAGGTCAGAATGAGAAAACAGAAATTTCTGCACAACAGCATGCTCAGCTACAAGTTTCCTCCTGAAACTGAAATCAATTTTAAATTAAATCTATGCTCTTCACCTCCATGGGAAACTTTCTAACCTTTCTTGGGCAGTCACAATTCCTTTACCCTCGTTAATCCACAGTGCATGTTCCCATAGGAGAGAAAGAACATAATGCATCAGCTATTACCTATTACTAAAGAGTTAGCAATAAAATCATCTTTGAAAACTAAGATCTCATAACCAGCTCTATCACCTGGGGGCAGGTCTATGAAGGAAATATTGACCTCGAGCAGAATCTGATCTGAAATATTATTCTGAGTTTATAAGAATGCTTCTCTCTCTTTGTTCTTGTTCCAGTAGGTGATTATTTGCCATTGTCTTGATCTTCCAATTCTCTAATTTTACTTGTTTGAATCTTTCTAGGAGACAGTGATTCTTTGTTGAGGTTGCACTTTAAAAGATGGCAAAAAATAATAAATAATTTTTAACATTTAATCTTTATTGTACTTTTCCCATTACCATTTAGTCCCATTATTCTTCCACCCACCAGCAATTACCACATTATTGTCCAAGTCCACAAGTAATCTTTAAAGCCCCAAGATTTGAGACAGTAGAATGAACATCAATGCAATTGTACCCAGGATACTTTTTTTCTTTTAAAATCATTGTGATTCTTTCCTATCAATGGGTGGTCCTCGATGTTTGTGGCTGTCCTTAAACCCCAGCTTTGCTTCTTCCTTGGCTTAACTTCTTTTCTTTTCCCAGAAGCATGAAAGTATCTCAGTTGTAAGAAGAAAAAAAAAATATCATGGTCAAAGGCAAACAAATAACCCATGGAAGAAATGTGACACTAATTGAATTCTAGTGGAAGCAGTTCTCTAAATAAAATTGTACAACCTGCAGCATATGAAATAAAAAAACTAACATTATGGAGTCCCAACTAGATGTCAGATGGCTTAAATTAATCCAGACAATAGCCTGCAATGCAATTATTGTACTTTGTAAGGAAGCTCCAGTTTGGGAAGGTGAAGCCATTTGCCCAAAGCAACATAGTGACAAGCCAAGACAGAGCTCTTCGCAGCAAAACTCCCACATTGAACTTGCTTACGTTACAGAATGGAGATGCAGAGTGGACTAGCCTTTGGCCTTTGTATGCCAAGAAAAATAGGGGGTTTTAACCATAGGATAGTGACGAAAAGCCTTACAGCTCTGTGCAAGATTCTGTGAGTGGTCAGAACTAGTTGCCATGCCCACCACATCAAAGGCCACTATCGGGGATTTAAAAATAAGGTAGCAGCCCTGAAGCAGGGAGAAATGCGGCTTGAGAAGCAGGAGAGGACACATGCGGTTTGGGAAAAAGGAGGAGAGCATGTGGTTTGCACAGAGGGGACACTTGCGGTTTGAGCAGGGAGTATAGCACATGCAGTTTGTGCAAAGTTGGGGAGGGAATATGCACATCGTGCACAGTGAGGGAAGTACACACAGTGTAAGAGTTAGGAAATGCTCAAGCCCTCCCCCAATGGAGTTCGGATACATGGAAGCTGCTGGAATGTCAAACCATGACTGGGACAGTACTTCTGATTTCTCTGTTCTAAAATTGTCCTGATTTGGGAGAACTGTATATTTTGGGGTGTTTTAAAGGGAGCTGGACTTAATGGCAGAATTTCACCTTTAATCTGAATTTGTATAACCTTTACGTAAATAAATTTCTTTTCCTGTTCACTCTTCCATACCCCTGATCCTTTCCTGTGGTGCTGAGTGCATGGACCATCCAACCGGAAGCAACAGCTGATGATATGAGCCCTAAAATAAATGGGCATCAATCCATGTATAGATGTAAATCTCAAGGGCACTGGTCAGCATGTCTAGGCTGTAGGATACCCAGCACACTAAACCTCCTTGGTGTTTATTAAAAATTACCAAGAAGTGGAAAAGGAAATTATCAAACCTAGAGGATAGTTAGACCAGCAGTTACTATTTAATGTAACAAGGGCATTGTGCTTCATGTGGTTCTGTCTAATAGCACTGGAAGATCTCATGTAGCTTAATAGACCTTGCCTAGTGCATTGATCCTGTGGTCCTAGATAGAGAGACCTTTGACATCTATCCAGCTAGAAACAGGGAATTCAGAATATGACTAGAATAAGGCCATCTATTTCATCATTTGGTTTTGAAAGTACACTTACAGCTTTTTACACAATCCACCTGACATGCCAGTCCAGTCCTGCCCAGGGGACAGAGGGTGCATTCCAGCACACTTAGCTCAAGAGAGGATTACTCCTACCCATTTCCTGATTATAGAACTGTCCATTCCATCCTCAAGCATGGTGCTGATTGAAAGCACAGATTCTGGAGTCAGACAGCATAAGTTAGATCTCCAGTTGTGTTACCAGCTGTATGGCCTTGCACTATCATATAGTGTCTCTGTATTCTCTCTGTGAAATGGAAAAGAGATCATAAGAATACCTTACCCTTGGTATTTGTGATGGTTAAATGAGATACTACATGTGAACTTCTTAGAACAGTGTTGACTTGAATCAAAACTCAATGATAACTATTTCTAATATAACTATCAATATTGTTCCTGATGAGTTTTAGAAAAGGCAGACTCTAGAAATTCTTATTTAAACCAGCTCTCAAAAGGACAGAAGAGACTGGGGAGCCAGCAACACCCAAGGGGAGTTGCTCTGCAAGTTGAAGTACATGGTAGAAGGCAGGATCCTGGCTTAGACAGCATCACCTGGGAACAAGTTTCCTTCTGCCTTCATGAGCCACAAGACCTCCCTAAACTTCCTCATGTTCACCTACTATGAATTATGTCCCACCAAAATTCTTATGTAGAAGCCCTAACCCTAATGTGTTGCTATTTGGAGATGGAGATTTTGGGAGATGGTTAGTACTAGATGAACTCATACGATGGGGACTAATGACCTGTATGAAGAGATGACAGAGGGCATTTTGTCTCTCCCCACCATGTGAGGACACAGCCTGAAGGCAGCCATCTGCCTAGAAGCCAAGAAGATAATTGTGTTGACATTCTGATCTTGGACTTCTAGCCTCCAGGACTGTGAGCATGTAAATTTCTGTGTATAAGATAGTCTATGGTATTTCGCTATGGCAGCCAGGCAGACTAAGACAGCACCTGAACCTCAAACCAGCAGTTCTGACAGTTTCTTCCATACAAGGTGGCAGGGAGAGGGGTTTTCATATATAGGTGAGGAATCCTGTGTAAGATTCCATTGCAGGAAGGGTCTGAGGCCAATGATTATTTACAAACCGCTATAACATATAATCGTAAAATCCTTCCCACTCTAACGGAACATCTGAGAAATTCATGTATAAGAATTCTTAATTACACCAACATTACAGTAGAATTGCTCTTTTCACATAGAATACACATAATAATAGTTCACATAACTGAATTTTTCATAAAACTAATTTCTTCCCTTTCTTATTTTATTAATCTGTTAGAAAATCTTACTGAGATGTACTCCATACTTCATCTCCTTAAAAAAGTATATGTGTATAAGCAGGGACCCCCAAAAAAGAAATTTACTTATAAAAATTGTGTATTATTCTTACATGTTTAAACTTCATTCCCCTTCAAAGTTCTCCATTTAATGCAATACCTTATCGAGATGTTTTTTTCATTGCTCAAAACAGTTTTTGAATTCATTGATTTTGATGCCTTCTGGTGCTTCTGCCATTTTTTGTTTCACCTCTTCCACATCAGCAAAGCATTTCCATTTCAGACTGTTTTCATCTGGGAAAACAACGGAATAAAAAGTTGCTTGAGACAAGATCAGGTCAATAGGGAGGGTGGGGCATGGCGATCAGGTAGTTTTTAGTCAAAAACTGCTGAACATTCAATGCAGGGTGGGCAGGTACACTTATAAATAACCCATCATGACATGGGCAAATGTGTTAAAAGAACATTATAAAAAATTGACTAAAGCCAAATGCAGCCTCTCACAACACCACCAGTTAGTATAGATACAGATGGGTTCCTAGAACACTCACTGAGCAGCAGGAGACTGTACAATAAGGGGCCTGCCCTCCAAAAGATAATTCAATGTTTTGGGGGTTTTCTCTCATAGATGTATGCATACATTCACGTGTATTTAGCTTTTGTTGATGTGTTGCCTCATTCTGAACACCAACAGAACAAGGCCTTCAGCTTTTGAAATATGCAATGCCCTTCCTTTAGTGTCATTTGGAGATGCTAAATGACCCCAACTACTGTCTTATTAGATGTTATTCTCTGTGTTGAGTGTAATCAGATGCCCCCCCACCCCCACCCCAAACCATGTGTAACACATTATTTTACATTGTTTTCAGGTAGGGAATCCCTCAGGCCTCATGTCACTTAAATGGAATAAAATGCATAAACCTTTTTGGGCTAGTTACTTCTCCCCAATGGTTCAACCTTCTCTCAGCTCTAGGCTTGCATGTGTGGATTCTTCTCCCCACAATAACTTAGGGTGCTGATCATCTAACTGCCAGGCTATGGGCACTGTTGCACATGTCACTGCTCCAAGCACCAAAGGCACTCAGAGATCTCACAACTGATGTCACAGATAGTAAATAAGAAGCAGCTCATTGTCCACAGTATAAATATGAAGCACTACAAATGAAGATACCCTTAGTGGACTGTTGTGGAGAATGTGATGACCAAATAAGGTAGATGCTGCGGGATGGTCTTGATACCCAGGGAAGTCAAAATATTTCTGTTGAAAACACATGTTAAGGACACATAAAGTGATAAATAAATCTATTCCGAATGCATAGGTAGGTGATGGGATGGAGAACACTATGGGAAGCCTTGCAACATAACACCCATGCTAGCAGTGACACAGCCTTCCAGACTGGGAGTCTTTCAGCTCTGAAAGGGACATTTTTGGGGGGCCTATTCACCCACTTAACAAGGCCCTGTTCAGATGAATTGTCTAAATGGTTGTTTCCATGACAACAAACTGATTCACGGAATGCCAGAATCAGGAGGGGAACAACCAACCATGCAGGAAACAGGCCTGACATTGGCCCCTGATGACTCCACGTGGTAGAGCAAAGCTATGGGACAGGGCAATTCTTCAGATGAGCTCTTTTCCCCTGACAGCCTTTTCAGGGAAATCCTGTCACCCTATTCCTTTACATACCTCCAGGGGCTGATCAGGTTGCTCGGTTGGCCTTGGGAGATCTATTATCCACTCAGTTCTTACTTGACATTTCTTCCCTGTGGTAAACATCAGAAAGACTAGATGGTTATATCTCAATAGAGTTGAACACTCATAAAATTTCCATTGTTTCACCATCACCTGCTTCGCCTCCACCAAGAGAAGTTATGTATAGGGAATCTATCTCATTTCCTTTTATTTTGGTTTTGATTCCCATTTTTTTTGTTTTGATGAAGTCTTCTTTAAAATGGCTTTTGTTTGAAAAGTGAATTCTCTTTGTGAGACTGCCTCAATTTCTCTCATTCTCTTTCTAAAATTACTTTGTTGCCCTGGAGACAGGAAGAAATTCACAATTCTCTCATGGCAACAGTTTCCTTTCCTTTCTGTGGGGAAAATTGCATGGGATTTTTAAAACTTTAAACATTGAGAAAATTGCCATTCCTTAAATCCAATATTTTGTCTTTCATCTTATTCAGCCTAGAGTCTCAAGGGCAGGTTAAAATTAAAATCACACTAAATTGCTCTGTTTTGTTTTTCCAGTTCCAGGACTATATTCTTAATCAATCCTTTACTAGGATGGAATTTCAAAAATACATAACACTAATCATTTATTTATCCACTCATTTAATAAATTCTACTGAAGGTCTTTAATGTGCAGATAGTGTGCTAAGGGAACAAGACACCATCCTTGCCCTTTCAGGAGTTACTTAGCCCAAAAAAGGGGTTGATCAAGAAAACAAGTAAGTATGCAACCTGTTCTAAGGGAGCAGAGGAGGATGCCCTGAGTCAGGGCTGAGAGGAAAGGGAGAAAAGGATGTAAGAGAGGGAATAATCAAAGCAGTCCCACAGGATATGGAATTTCATGGCAGGAAAAGGCCTACTGGACTTAGACAAGGTTGGTACTTAAAGAAGTGCTCAGATAGTCCAGTGAATATTTATTGAATCAAGGACTATGAGTCAAACATAATCTAAAAAAGAACAAAATATATAGAGGCACAGAGGCATGACAGAGTCTGAAACATTTATATCCTCAAGCCACAATGATGAGAAACTTGGACGTGCTGCCTACACGGGCATGGGAAGACCCCTCCCCCTAAGATGACTAGAAATATGTAGAGCCATAATGTTAGACAGAAGGAGAAGGCCATAGCCAAAGGTCAGGGCCAAGAATCATCCTTGAGTTAACCTTGTTGTTTAGATCCTTGAAAAGCAGTCCTCAAGCGGCCTAAGTTTTGAAAGTGTGCTTGCATTTGAAGTCAGTGAAAACCTAAGGAGTGAAAGTTGAGGGACATCTATTAGAGAAGCTTCCATGGTTTTCTGGTCTAACAAATGGTGGCACCCTGGAGCTGCTGCTTCTGAACACAGGGCCAAATTGTCCAGGGGTAGTACTACAGCGATGATACAGCGTGACAGCTGAGTCTTATAGACAGGCCTCCCATGCACAATGGCAGGACTTTCCAGCTTGGGAGCTTTAGTTTGTTTGATTTTCAAAAATGCCACATAAAACATCAATAGAAGGCAGAAGACAGTTTTTTTTCCTGTCACATGAAACATAGTACAGTTTGGGACAATGTGAGTTGAAAATGGGGGCCACTTGAGGAAGGGGCCCACACATCTATTTAGGGGTTTTTTGAACTGTTATTGCCCACTGACACTTCCAAGTGACTATTTGTTATCCTCTACTCCACAGCTCATCTGCCATTAAAATGGGCTCATGTTATTGAGCCAGACAGCCTAGGGAAGGGGACATGCTAAATGGAAAAAACACTATTGTTTCTGCTGTGAATTTCGAGCTGTACTTCACTCAAAGGGCAATAGACTTTGTAAGATAAGACTATTAGGAGAAAACATTTTATTGAGTCAGATTTTATCAAGGTTTTGTTTTGTTTTTTTTAACATTTAAAGATCCAAAAGCTTTTTCACCTGACCATAAAAAGCAAGGCATTAAAGAAGAGAGGACATGATGTGAGGATGGGTTCCACTTCCCAGGAAGAAGAGGAGCCAAGGTGGGACTGTGAACTGTGGCCTCCCTTCCCCAGATCTAGGGGGGAACTGCAGACCAGTCAACCTTGTGCCATAATGGGCTGTATGGCCAGAAGCAGGGTTCTGGCCTGAGAGGGGCTTTCCCCTGCATACCTGGTAAGAGAAGGAACCACTGGGTGGCTCCTGGTCCCCTGAGGAGAGCAGACTTATCTGGGGCACTGAGGGAGTCTTCTCACAGAGAAGGCAGCTAATAAATAATACTGGAATAGAAGAATAAATGGACAAATGGATAAAGAAGATGGTTAGACAGATGGACAGAGTCAGAAACCCAAGTCCAAAGGGAAAGCTGGATTAGAAATAAAAGGTAGTAGCAAGCTACTAAGGATAGAAGTATTGTTAGAAGCCATCCAAATAGTTTCATTCAATGATTCACTCAATCCTAGAACCTACTGTTATTGAGACAGACAGTCCTGGGGCAGCTCTCCTGAGGGAGGGAAGGTGGTCTCTAGGGTTCAAAGGAATGAGGCTTCTCAATTGTTATACTCTCTTAAGATAAAATGAAAACCTCTCATAGAGTATAAATGTATCTATTTTTACATGACCACTCTGACACATAACCATGGGCTGAGAACACCATGATAAATGTCATCTTCCAATCTAATGTATTGAGCATATGTTTTATGATATAGTCCTCCTTGTAAGTCAGCTGGACAACTGCTGAGCTAGCTGTCCATGGAGCAACCCTGCACCATGGAGCAGACAAGAGTCACACAAGGTAACTATGCTATTCACTCAGCTTTTACTGAATGCAGCTTCACCCAGAGTAGAACATCAACATACATTAACATCCTACTCACACTCAAATAATCTAACATAATTGTAAAATAAAAACACACATCAATCCATGGGGGATAAGGAACTGAGTCCCAGGGTCTAGGAGATAGCACAGTGGGCAAGGGAGGTGTCAGTGTCCTGCCAGGAAGAGCCAGTCTCATAGGTCAGAGAGGGTAAGTCTTGATTTAGTGGGGCAAAGGCTCAGGTAACTTACGCCAGGAGAGATATCAGCATGGCATGGAGCAGATCTCCGGTGCGGAGCTCAGCTGTCTCAGCAGGGGTCTGGAGCTTGCCTGAGTTATACCCTTCAGGGAGGTGTGCTCCACCTCTCTGGGGTCTCTTGATAGGTGTCTTCGCACCCCTGATGGTGAGGAATTTCCCCAGGAGCCTATCTGTTCATGATCCTGCTCTGTAGACATGGCTGTTCTGGTCACGTGTGCAGATATCCAAGGCGTGCTTCTGCCAGATGTATCTGGCGTGACTTAGGTAGTTTCCCTCCTGAACCAAAATGTCATGGTTGACAGGCAGCCATCTTGGTTGACAAGAGTGACTCCACATTGTTTTGCATCCTTTACCTCGTCTTGACCAGAAGAGCGCCACTGTATTGGTCCTGTTTTCCACATCCAGAAAGTAGTGTTACATGAAAAGTACCCAAGCATAGTCCTATTGTTGCTGTATCCTTAAACCCACATCTGTCATGACCTTTTGGGTATTTACCTATAAATAAATATTAAGTTCTATTTGCATCCACACAAGAATTCCCCAAAGGTATTAATAATGTTCTGTAAATCCTTGGTCAAATTTCATTTAAATGGAATGACCCAGATGAAACAATTCATTCTGTATTTTTCCCAAATACTCCACCAGAATTCAGGGTTCTTGCCAAAAAGCAAGTATATTGTTTTTGCGATTTTATCCTGAGATCTTCGTGCTACTCCTTATTCTTCAGTGCTTCCAAAGAAAACCACCACATACCAGACCAGATTTGGTTTACTTATAAAGTAGCACGGGAGGAATTTGCCGCCTTCTACTTCAAGTTACTATGGTTACCAAGTTATCTGCTGAAGTAAAATGTGGCTTGACCAAAATGTGCTACAAAGAAAATTGCCCAATATTTCTGAATTGAAACCACTAAGGGTTACCCAGAAATCCTTCTTTTGTTTCAGAACTCATAAAAATTTGTCTTAAAAAAGTATATATAAATATAAAAGTATCTTACCTCTAGGTAACACAAAGAATATGCATATGTGACTTTTCTAGATGATTTAGAGTCTTGCTTACATTATCTTCCTGAGCACCCAGGAGCACTATTGAGTAATAGCAACCCAATCCATTCATGATAGGTCAAGATTAACTCTCAGTTACTAAGAGAATGAACTCTAAAGCCAGGCTGCTTGCTTCACTCCTGGCTTTTCTCATTACCAGTTATGTGATCTTGAGAATCTTTATACCTTAGTTTTTTTCATCTTAAAATGGGAGACTAATGGCAATGTCCATATCCAAAGGCTGTTAGGGGGATTTAATGAGTTGATGTGTATAACACAGTACCTGATTACCTGGTTTGCCATTGTCACAACTTGTAAGGGTTTCAGGGACTCACAAATCGAGGAGAAATGAGAAACACTTCCAGCCCCTGCCTCAGGTGAGCCATTGTCTTTTTCACACCCTGTCATTCTGAGTTCTGAAACTTGGCTGTCAGCTTTCCTTCTGTCCCACCCCCAAGTCTCCAAGTCTCTATAGTCCTGAGGATTTCGGTGATGGAAACTGGACTGGGTATCAATTGACCCCATAGAGCTTTCTGGAAATTACATCTTTCAAGTAAAAAAAATACTGTCAACCAAGTCAGGGTAAGTTTGTAAACTCACTTCATCATTCCAGAAGATACAGCATCTATTTTTATTCACTCCAACTATGAGCAATAATTCCAAAATTTAATCTCAGTACCAATTGGAGCTTCTTGACCTACCAGGGTCATACAAAAAGCCAAATGGTTTCTTGAAGTCCTCGTACCTGTCATTTCCGACCCCTGGCAATAGACAGAGGAAACTGGTTGTTGCTGAGGCCAGGAGCCCCATTTCCTGGGCTTCAGCTGCCTGGGAATTTACACAACCATTTCTGCCCAAGACCTCACTGCTTAATTGGACAGAAAGAGGAGTGGGCACCATGATTCAGCAGACCCTCCGGCCTCCACCAGCTCCTCAGTCTCAGGATAAGTCCCTCTTCAGTTTTCATCTACACGCCCCAAAGATCTTCATCTCTCTCTTCTTCCCCAGGAGTTCATAGTCAAGTGATCATAAAAGGCCTGTGTACTTTCTTAGACTAAGAAAGGTGAAAGGTGAAATAAAATAAAACACTACAGTGTCTTGTTGCATTTTTCTATCTCAGCACAAACAAAACACAAATATCATAATACATTATCCTAACACACCAACTTTGAGTATTGTTTGTTAATCTTTCTCTTGAACATGAAACACAGCGACATAATTGTACTGAATTGAAGGTCTTGCTTATTAAGGTTCTAGTTAATCATACTTTGAAGTACTTCATTTTCAGTACACAGGTAAGAGAGCTAACTACTTACATAGTCTGGCTGGTGGAAAATGTTGATCTTGTTCATTTAAAGATTGACAATCATTAATGATGCCTAGTTTAGGGTCAGCTATATCAGAAATGTATGTGTCTGTTTGTACAACTAGATGTGTAACAGTAGAAAATTGTAATGGTGAACAATTGTAACCCACCCCATTATTCTTTTGACATTATTTTGGTAAGTGCTAACTCTGACTAATATGTGGTATATAGTGAACAGCATATTTATATAAGTATCCTAGAAACTAGTTTCAAAAGATATAGACTCTGACCTTCAAGCATCCCAGCACTGGAGATTTGCTGACCTTTATCCACGGAGCCAGGATGAGTGAACAAGGAGGGTGCATACCAGACTTTCAGATGCCTTATCAGAATGGATTGTGCTCATCTGCATATAGAGAACTTTGCAATCCCCTCCCTCAATCTTTTTGTTCTGTTGCCCTCTCCCTCCTTATAAAAACCTCTGCCTTCACTGAGAAGTGAAGTTGGACTTGGAAACATGAGTCCCCCATCTCCCAGGAGATGGGCTTTGAGATGTGAGTCTTCCATCTTCCAGGTGACTGACACCTGGAAATAAACCACTTTCCTTTACATCATCAGCACCTGCCTATGGAGGATTGGCTTTCATAGCAGCAGGCAGCTGGACTGTGTTCCATTAGAGATGGATCTCCCCAAAACATAGGATTTCCTCAGAGGCAGTTTCTACTGCCTTCCACATCCTGTCCTCCTAGCAAGCAGACTGCCAAGAATCCAGCCCATCTGAGTCGTTTGCACAGCAAAGCTGTCAGCACTCAAAGTTGCAGGAGCTCTTGCCTCTTGCCCCTTCACTAAACACATGTGCATACACATGCCCAGAATTGGCAGGGGGAGACAGGGTCAGGGGGGAGGGCAATAGAGAACACAAGCAGAAGGGAGACCTTGACCAGCTCATGCCCTCTTTACCTGATAATACCATAGCTCTAGTTCACAGACCTTAAGAATCTACAAACCACATTCATGTGTATCTCTTTTGATCCTCAAAAGGACCCTGGGAAATAGAACTGGTAGTTTCCTTACCAAGAAAGCATCCATGACAGGCTGTGAATTTTTGCCCCAAGTCATTCAGATAAAATAGGAGGGAACCACACAGGAAAGTGCTGTCCCAATTCCCAGTCACGGGTGCTTCTTTCTAATCAGGATGCTGCTTCTACATAAAACTCATCATAGTTGATAAAGTGTCTTCATATATATTACATCATTTAATCCTCTCCCAAAAACCTAGAAGGAAAGCAATATTATCATTTTTGGGGTAGCAAAAGATCAAACTGATGATTTGCCCCAGGTGACAGAAATAGCTAGTAAACAAAAGAAGAATCTTTGGATCTTTTCAAATCATTTGCTCTTTCCTCTATCTTCTAGCTATCTCATTATGAAGCTTTCGCTCTAATCCCTGGTCAGGTGGCAGCCAAAATCATCATATCCCAGAATCAGGATGATCACATAGCATTAAATATGTGCCAGGCACTGTGCTCACAGTGAGAACACAAAAGTCAGTGATAAATGGATCCTAATAGCCTTCCCAGACCATCGGAGGAGACAGAATCATGAACAAATAATATCCTATCAGCAACTAGTTCTGTGACAGTGGCATGCACAGGGGCTCTGGACGTTCGAGGTTAAGATGCTTCTACTTGCCCAGGAAGGGGATGGAGGTGAGGCTGAAGCGCTCCAAATATTATCCACATGTGGTAATCAGCTTACACACAACATGAAAGCTGAAAGGACAAAAATAAGTTTACCTCTAACAGTTTGTTGAGAATGATGTAAATTATAAGGATCAAAAAAATAAAACAAGGAGAGAGAGCATGATGAGCTAGACTATTGAGTTTTTCTATTCTTGATACTTTAATTGAATAGTCCTAAGTCAGGTTTATAACTGTTGACATTTCTTGGACCCATAACAGGTAAAAAGCCTCAGCAGCCAAGTTGTTTATCTAAATTCATCTTGGAAACTATGCCATGGTAGCTGTTATATGCTGTGCAAGGAAAACCAAAAACCAAATTTAGTAGAAGATGACAAGCATCAGGTCCAGGCATTTCCAAGAAGCCTATGAAATCCTCCCTCCTGTTTACTTGAAATCTAAACCTCTCTTTCCAAAGCCAGTCCTTCTCACAAGGAGGATAAGGTGTGTACTCATCATACTGGAGCTACTATTTTCTGCATCTCTAAGATGAGGATATCGACCAGGGGGATGCCGGGCAGCCCAGGGCAGTCTGACAGGCTGGCCACATCACTCCCCTGCACTGAGTTCCCAAAACAACAGTGATGAGAGAAGAAACTCAAAGGGCAAGAGTAGACGTTAATGTTTACAGCACCCTGGCCCTTGGTCTTCTTAAGCAGGTAGCTTTACACATAAATAACAGAGACATATGCAAGAAACCAAGACTGCAGACCAGCAACTTTCTAAAGCCAAGTATTTCCCTTATGATGCTTCGCATGCCTAATGATAGCAACCTAAGGAGAAGGGCTGAATTCTTCCCAACTCAGGAAGAAAGATAAGAAAACTGCCTCCTTATTGTTACATCCCAAACAAGTTCAAATATTATTTTAAAGAGCAGGGCCAGTAATCTTCTTGGTACTCATCCATTAATAAAGTGATTTTTTTTTCCTTATGGCATTCAAAAATCATTTGCATTTTGAATTTTTTTAATGTGGTTTTTTGGGTAATAGTTGTTTGCTGAGCTGGGACCCAAACAGCAACATTTTCTCTCCTGTTGTCTAGACGTTAGATGACATCCTTGCTCTCACTATTGTACTGGCTTCCCAGGGTTACACCCATACAGGCTAGCAGTCTAATGGCTATCTGGTCAACCTTCAGGAGCAATTTTGGGTTTGCTTTTAATCCACTTTTCCTGCCACTGCAAACTCAGCCCCTCTACTCTCCTGGGACTCTTCCCTCTAAGGAAACTTTTTAAAAATACACATTTCCCATAGGGCAGGACTCAGCATCCATCCCAGCTGAGAGGGCTGCCAGGAGGTGCTAAGTTACACTCTGCGTGCCCCTGGGGAGAGACAGGAAAGGCTGGGGCTGGCCTCCGCATCCTCAGTGCTCGCAGCTTTCTACTCCCCTCTCCCCCAGCCATTGGCTCAGTCCTGCCATGTTGTGTGTGCACCAGGCTAAGTGTCAGATCCTTTGCTCCTATTTTACTCTATGCCTGGAACATACCTGCATTTGTGAAACTAATTTCTGCTGGTCCTTGAGGTTTCTTCCTCGTCCCCAAGGTGTCCCAGTTGCTTCTCCCCAAAGCTCCTGTACACTCCACCCCAACAGAGCTACTCCACACCCCAAGAACAGGCCTCTGCTCATAGGCCCTGCATCAGTGCAAACTCCTAGGGGTGACCTCGGCAGTTTGTGAGCCCCACAACCTAAAGGCGGGAGTATAGTAAATGTCCCATATACCTTTGAATTGAATTTAACTGAACTAGAAAAGAACTAGTAGAGCAAGATAAGAGACAGAAAGGGGGGCAGGAGGGAGAGAAAAGAAAATGAAGCATTTGGTGGAAGGTGAAAAGGTATCTCCAAACACTACCTCAATGTCACATTTGACTTTGTTTATGGACTAACACCAGGCTAATGATAAATCAGACAGAAAGGGTGATGCATGCTCAGCCACTCTTGCCTAGACAAAGGGTTTTTTAATTCAGTGCGTCCAGGGATCAAGTTAGGTAATATGTACGTGAGGAACTGGGCCAGATGTTAAGCAGAAGAGAGTGCTGGAACCATGGAAGTTTGGACAACCAAACATTCACATCCAAACTCCATGGGCCAAGCAGAGGCAGCCTGTGGATCTGATCTGAGCCCAGCTGGTCAGAGCAAGAAGCCCAGTGCTCATCAGAAAATAGGACCCACCACCCATTAATTTTCTATATTTTACTAATTAAAATTAAACACAACTCAAAGGTTTTATTTATAGCAGTATCCTAACTACATAAAACTGTCACTTAATGTATTTATTTGGGAAAAAAAACCTATTTCAGGTTCTAATTCTAATGTGAACAATGCTCCAGGCGACACCAGCATCCGTGGTTTTAATATCCAAGGTGTGAAACTATGCTGGGGGCCAAGGAGAACACTCCTGGGTACAGGGAACTTGTGTTGTCTCTACATCTCTATACTTTTCTCTATATTCTCCTCACACTCAGTACTCCAGACATATCAAGATATTGACAGGAGCCACATTATTCCCATCTCTTCATCCACAGTGTGTCTGTCATTCTCTGTTCTTTGCCTCACCTTTACCTGGCTACCCACCCCCTTCATCCTTGGGGCCTCTGCTTTCGCAGACCCTTCCTCAGCTAAGTTATCTGACTCCCCACATGCTACCAGAGCACATGGACTCTCCCCAGCATAGTGCTCACTGAGATTGGATTGTAATTATCACTGTGCCAGCATCTCCACTAGACTAGTCAGGATCTGACATGTCATAATTTTATCCCCAGCATCAATCCCGTCCCAGTGTCATGCACTTAGTGGTCAGCATTGAGTAATTGAGCAAATGGATCCATGAAAGAATGAATGAGGAAATAGATAAAGCAACCTTTCTAGCTAAATCTTTGGGCAGGTATTCTCAAAGGACAGAGACAAATCTTGAATCTAAAACTTTCTGTACCTGCCACAGTCAATGGCATATTTTATCCTTACTAAAGCTCCACAAGATAGTCAGTATTATATTTCTTCTACAAAAAGATAAATTGAAGATCAGAGATATTGAATAACTTGGCCAGCATCACACAGCTAGTAAATGGCTAAGCTCCAAAAATCAACCCAGGTCACTAACATGAAACCTGTGCTCTCCCCCAACACCACTAATGATAAGCATGCTGCTGTCGCAGTTCCTGGCCTTGGTGTTCTATGTTCACACTGACAAATTAGCTCTTAGGATAAATCAACTCCCATATCAGACTCTGGATCACAGCTGTCATGATTAGGCAAGTTGGTCTCTAACCTCAAACAGAAGCCTCACCTCACCAGGTGGGATTTCTGTGATCAGTGACCATTCTTCCCTCCACCTGCTCTCCTATACCTGCCTTTCCCATTTCCTATTCTCATTTAGCTCACTTACAGAACCATTATAGGACAACCTCAAGCCATGTGAAAAGTTCTCTTAATTAAAATATTAGGGGAACATTTGTAATCCTATTTTGGTAAATAGAAGTATAAATGAGAGAGAGGGGCAGACAAAAAAACAAAGCAGTTATACACAACAAGCTCTTAAAATATATTCTTTGTTAGAGGTGTAATGACGCACATCGCTAGAGAGGAGAACAAGATGGAAGAAGCTCTCTGGTGTCTATGTACCTTATCAACTTATTAACTAAAACAATTCTTAAAGTCATGTAGAAATAAGTGACAAGTAATTTAACTACAATAGTATGAGTCAATTATAGCATACTCCATTCTATTTTAACAGTGAAGCCAAGATGATTCAGGCTAACCATGGCATTTTCCAAATAAATTTAAAATCAAATGTTCATTAGGAAAACAGAGAGAATCACTAAACTGCAACCCAAAATGGCAGCCAGTGTTTTAAAATTCCATCTCAGGCTCTATAAAACCCCGGACAGCTGCATGGAACGGACCCAAGGCTGCTCATGCTGATGGATGTGGTCTTTGAAAACATGCCAGCAAGGCTCACAGAAAAAGAAACCAGACCTTTTTAGAACTCAGCAATTCTGCACAGCGACATATGAAATGGACAAGGCTGCCCTGTTGAATTTGCAAATGTGAATTTTACAACACTAATGAAAATAACTCTAGTACTGCTTATACCACTTACCATTTTTTCAAGTTTGTTCTGAAAGACAAGCAATTTTGTGTCTACCCAATAGCAAGCAGAAGGCTTATAAAGCAGCAAATAGCACAGGTGCCAAATTCAGTGGTATCTTCCTGGAAGCAATGGCTACAGGGAAGCGGGAAAGAGAGGATTGTCTCTACCAACCACTATACATAGATAAACTACTTATTGCTTAAAACAGGAGGGGGTCTTCAGAAGAAATACTTACACCTGAAGAGAATAGTTCAAATGAAATTAATGCCTTTCTAGCTTAGTCCTTTTACCCCATCACGGTTTGCTTTTTTTTTTTTTTTTCTTTTCCTTTTTAATGAACTCATCATCAGTTTTTAAGTTTAGGAGAAATAGAATCACTGCCTATTCTGCAGCTGCTAAAGAGAATATATCATGCTAAGTAAAAGAAGCCAATAAAAAAAGGCCATATATTGTATGATTCCATCTACATGGAATGTCCAGAATAGACAAATCCATTGAGACAAAAAGTAGATTATTGGTTTATTGGGGCTTAGATGAGGGAATACAGGGTGGGAGGGGTGATAGTAGCTGAAGTGTATTGTTTTTAAGGTGATGAAAATTTGTTAAAATTAATTGTGGTGTTGATTGCATAACTCTGAATATACTAAAAATAACTGAATTGTACACTTTAAACAAGTGAATTGTATAGTATGTGAATTATAAAGTTATTATAAGTAAGGAAAAAGAAGAAGGAGGAAAGAAAGGAAAGAAGGAAGGAAGGAAAATATGAAGGAAGGAAAGGGGAGAGGAAGAGAGGGAGGGAGGGAGAGAGAGAGAAACACAACAGCCCAGACACAGAGGAGTGGTATACAGTTGCTTTTGTTTGGCCTGGAGTCTAAGCCTCTTCAGGCTTTGCACCATGCTTCTTTCTAGTGTGAGAACCCTACCTCCTCTCCCCTTCCACAGTACACACACCAAAACTTGTACTCTACCCATCCCAAACAAATTACATTTTCACCCAAACTCCATACAGTTCTACTTCTCTGAGTTTTTACACAAAACCCTGTTTACCTTGAATGCCTACTCATGTTTCCCCATGTTTCCCACAAAAGGAACATCCATTCATCCTTCAAAAGGGGTTCAAATGACCTTTAGGATGCCTCCCCTGACCTCCCCTGATGGCTAGGTGGCTTCTCCTCTTTGCTTTAGGAGGGCTTTATTATATAGTATGGCATCTTTATTATATGGTGGGGCATTTGTCACAATGAATTATAACCTAAATGAGATGTACAGGACATCCCCAAAGGGACCACAAGATCATGAATGAAAAATAGTATATTTTTTTCACCTTGGTACTGACAAAACCTGAAACAATGGCTGTCATATAGAGGACAGGTAATAAATATTAGCAAAATGGATTAATAATGGAGATGTGATGTCTTTATAACATAAATCACAGCAAGTTAACCAGAAAAAAAGCCCCTAACTCCTACTGACAGCAGAAGCTTTAAAGATTTTACAAACAAACTGTCTAGATGCCCTAATCTCTACCTTAGGTAAGACTATTTTCAACTCAGTTCCTGCCCAGGTAGTGAATTCCTGCCCACAGAGCTCCAAAGGCCCCTCCTACCTCTCAGGGTAGATCTACATCTCAACATAGATGACAAGTGAAAGGCAAAGACAAAAACAGCTGTGAACACAAGCAGAAATGCAAAGCAAGTCTTGTGTTGACAAGCACAAAAAGAAAGCAACAATCTGCAAAAAGTTTTCTAAGGAAGCCAAATGTCATACAAACTGCTTGATCAGAATTGTGTTGAAATTGAAATCTGAGCATGTGCTGATGTCAAGTTTAGAAGTTTTTGTACATAAAACAAGCATCCTAGACAAAAGAAGCCAACCAGAGAGAGAGAGGATCACCTACCTAACTGAGCATGGGAGAAGAGACTGCGTGGGAGTGCCAGTTTCCTTATTAACCTTTCTATACTGCTACTTAAAAATATACCAACCTAAATGTAGATATAAATTCTTCATGCTTGTAGGTCTGATGTAACTTTGTAGCACACATATGATGCTGGCACTGTTGCAGTGTTAGCATTTTTTAGTGCAGCATGCCTGTCTGTGCTGGCCTGTGCTGTGGGATGACACAATTCTCCCACCACTTTCCTCATTACTGGTGCTATACCTCCAATCATGCAAAGCTTCTAGATGCCATTTTCTCTTCAATGGAATGAATATGATTATAAATGTGGGTACTGGGATTATACCAGCACACTAGTGATAATTTGGTCACCCAGTTGCTCCAACTATTACATGAGTAATTTTAAATTATATTTAAGTTAAAGGCAAGACTACTATAAATTACAAAATTTGTGAGAACCTGCAGGTTTCAGTTTGTGAAACACTGTTAGATCAACAGTCAACCCTGGCAGCGATCTCCTATCTGACCAACAAGTCTGATCTTTCTGCTCAGGGAAAAACTAACTATACCAGTCTCCAGAAATCTCGAAGAGACATTAATGCCCTGCACAGAACAGTGTAAGTATTTAATTAAGGTAAAATACAAAAATGAGTTTTCCTCCAGAAGTCATAGACAGAGAAAGGCAGAGGGCAGAGGCTGACCCAGCTTCCTCCTCAACAGATCTTCCCCATAGCAGCTTCTCTCCCAGTTGAGATCATCTTTCTGACCCCACTTCCCAGTTGGGCACATGTCGTTGTATTTAGAGGAAATCCAAGCCACCAGTTAACAAAGCTCTGTTACTCATGCATTGTTTTACAACTGGCTTGTCTTGCCTTATTTTTGTTTGGTTAGATTTTTTTGTTGTTTTTCAATTGTGGTAAAGTACACATGATGTAAAATTGACCATTTTAAACATTTTTAAGTGTACAGTTCAGTAGTGTTAAGTATCTTCACATTGTGCAACCACTCTCTTGAAGTATTTTTTTCACCTTGCAAAAATGAAACTCTATACCTATTAAACTACTTCCCATTCCCCTCATCCCCAGCCCCTGTCAACCACCATTATAATTTCTGTCTCTATGAATTTTGACCACTCTGGATACCTTATGTAGGTGTATTGATACAGTATTTTATTTGTCTTTTTGTGGCTGTCTTATCTCCCTGAGTATGTCTTCCGTATTATAGTATATGTCAGAATTCCCTTTCTTTCTTTTTGCTGAATAATATTTCATTGGATGTATAGACTACATTTTGTTTATCTATTCATTCCTGGATTGCTTCTACCTTTTAGCTATTGTGAATAGTACTACCATGAACATGGGCATACCTTGTTTTGGGTTTTACTGATTTGATTGGTTCTTTTCATTCTACCATATTAACCTCTGAATTTTCTAAATTTCCCAGTCTCCTTTTAAGTCTGAGGAAAACTAACCTCTGAGATTTGGTGCTTTTCTTTCTCTAGCATACAATTTCATATACTTTTTGCCTCCAGGAATGAACACAAAGCTTCATAGATAACATTGTATTGGCTGGACTCCAGAACATCTTGTAAAAACATCTAAACATGTGCATAGAAAGATGTTGACTTTAGCATATCAGAGGAAGAGAACTAAGTGGGGTGAATCCTAAAGTATCATCCTTAGCCATCAGTCACAGGAAGCCACCTCAATGTGGAAAGGTTTTGATATGTCTTTGGGAGAACCCTACCAAGGTGCTATTAAAAACCTCTTCTCAAAGAAGGGGAGCAGCTTAGACAAGAACCTAGTATAAAGGAACCATGGACATGGACAACAGATGGGATTGACTTTGGGGGGAATGGGTGGGTGGGTGGGGGGACAGAGGGGAGCAAAAAGGGGAAGGATGTAATACAACAACAATAAAATTAAAAAAAGAAAAAGAAAAAGAAAAAAAAAACCTCTTCTTTCACCTGCTTCCTGTTTGAGGGATTTCACAAATGTTTAGTGGAAGCTACCATTTTCATAAGTGATAAAGGCAACCCAAAGTTGGCTGAGCTTGTAGGTGGTGGAGGCTGCTCTTCTCTCATGCTGTCTTTTCCATGAGTGACACTTGAAATGCACTACGACTTACAAAGGATTATTGAGAATGCTGCCACCTAATAGCTGCCTGAGAACACACATGCACACACTCACCACAGAAATTTGGCAGGTAGTTTGCTAACCTTCAAGGGTCAATGCAGAAGCCCATCTTTACACAGATATATTTCTTTTGTTCAAAGAAAATAACTCCCATTTGTTCCTTCTGAGCAGTCTCAGAGGCATCTTCCTCTCTCTGGGTCAGCAGCTGCCCAAGGAGACCCAGGCGTCTCCCCAGAGCCAGATGGTCCTCTCTTTATGCAGACTTGGTGGTACCTACTAGGAGGAAGAACTTACAGGAAGATGAACAGTGAAAGGTGGATGCACCATCTTTCTTAACAAACATTTTAGGTGGTACCCACCTAGTTAGAAGAGGAAGCAAGGGGCAGAGGATTCAGTTCTAGGCTGAGAGACTTAATATTGGGTTGGTCAAAAAGTTTTGTTTTGTTTTTTCCTTTCTGTCAGATGGCTCTAGTAGTGCTTAGTTGTCTTATCTTCATTCAAAACAACTTCGGTCAGTATGCATTAAAAATAACATCAAAATTGGTGAAAGTTTTTATAGCCATTTTCATATTGAAGATGGAAAAATAAGCAACATGTTCAAAATATTATGCTTTATTATTTCAAGAAAAATAAAAATGCAACTGAAATGCAAAAAAAAAAAAAAAAAAAAAGATTTGTGCAATGTATGAAGCAGGTGCTGTGACTGATTGAATGTTTCAAAAGTGGGTTGTGAAGCTTTGTGCTGTGGATTTCTTGTTGAACAAAGCTCCCTGGCTGTGATAGACCAGTTGAAGTTGACAGTGATCAAATTGAGACATTAATTGAGAACAATCAACATTATACCATGTGGGAGATAGCTAACATACTCAAAATATCCAAATCAATATAGTTATTAGTGGAAATGAAAAATGTGCCTTCTTTTATGGAAAAAATAGACTTTTGACCAACCCCATAGAAGTCTTGTATTTCAATGTGCTTCCTTCTTTTACCAACATTGGCAAATGGAATAGGGAAACTGGGGCAGACAGCTGAATGCAATGGCAATTCAAGTGCAATGTACAGCCAAGTGCAAATTGTCACAGGGCAGAAGACCCCAAATGCCTAGCAAGGGGCAAAATGGGGAAAAAAAGGACCTAGCCTCCAAGGTAAGCTCTCCTCCCCTGGCCTTTGTATCTACAGATAAGATCTAGGCCTCAGTTGTGTTTCAGTTCCAGGCCCAGAAAAGTAGCAAAACCAGATGACTGACACTAAAACCAACTGCCAAGACTGAACACCCATTGCCCTGTCACTGACCAATCAGCAGGGACCCCCGCTCTGAAAAGGGGCAGCTGGAGGGCTGATGAACATTCTGCTGAATCCCTCTTCTGAGACCCTTCCCTAGATTCCCGCCTGCAAGAAAGTGATAAACGCCTCAAGACAAAGGACTCAGGTGCTCTCCCTCTGGGAGCAGCTTATTCTTCCCCTGCTTTTTTCTCCACGGACATCAACCTCCTAAACTCTAAGGCAATGGGCAACTTGCAGCTTGTCTCAGGCTGATCCCCTGAACCTTTCCCCAAAGCCCCCTTTTCTCTGACTTCTTAGTGAGCCAAGCCAGCCAAGCTTAGGCCCTCCTGTTGCTTCTTCTATGCTAAGCCCTTCCTTCTTTCACTGTCCCCAATTTTATTAAATGTATCCTCATTATTCACCTGGACTTGCAAGATCCCACACAATACAGCTGGCCCTAGGCAGACCCATTCAGGGCCAGTACCCTGTCTGGTAACAATGTGAAGACCAAAGGTGATGTGTGAGAATGTTTTGTAAATGGTAAAATGCTTTGCAAGTGGAGTGTGTCATTGCTTTATTTAAAAATGCATAAATTTAACAAAAATATTTTCTGCTTTGAAACATTTTGCTCACAATTGTAATGGCCATGAGGTAGGGATTTGGTCTTAGGAGTCAATAAATAATTACACAAACCCCCAGCTGCATTCTCCTGGCCTGACTCATATCCAGGACCAAAGTCTGCTTTAAGATCAAAAGGCTCACAGTCCAGAAATCAAACCTAACCTGCCTCACCGTAGCACTCCTAGAGAGGAACAGCTCCAAAAAACAAACAAGCAACCAAACAGTAAGAATTCCCTCCTCTCTTTTGCTAGGCAAGCTTGGTTTCTCCTTGTATTTCCTTCTGGGAAGCAAGGAATGCTCACTGTGCTGGGCAGTCAGGTGAAAGAAGGCAAATGTGACCTGGTGTCTCAATGGTAGACACTTAAGGGGGGACTGCTTTTTGCATCCCATAAGTTTTTCAAAATGATCAGTGGAAATTTCAAGAACAGAAAATCTCTCCTTGAGGAGGAGGTACAAGTGTGTGCCTTTCCTTTTCCATCTAGAACCTTTAATGATAAAAAATTCTACTAAAAACACGTTTACATAGGATATTTGACTATAATATACTACCATCCCTTCTCCATTCCCCACCACAATGGCCTCTATTTTTCTAAGAAAAATTAAAATCTTATTAATTTTTCCAATTACTTTTTCATTTCCATCTGCTAAGCAGGCCTTTTTCCTCTTCAGATTGTAAACTCCAACATGCATCTGAATATCAGAATTCTGTCCCACTATTTAATCAGCAAGAATATAAACAACACAAAATCTACACCAGGAAGGACAGCAATCTAAGTATTTCTGGAACTCAGGGGATGCCTCACACAGTTTATAAATGTGTCTACTTTAAGGGTGCTGCTGCCCTTCTACGCCTCTTGCCACATTCTTATAAGTCTCTGGCCACTGTCTTTATGTCTACTGTGTGCCGCTGACCCTGGACACATCCAAGCTGCCCAGCTTTGGAGTTGGTCACCACACCCACTGACCCTGCTTGTCCTCAGTACATTTAGATGAACCTGGTCAGTAAGGGCTCTACCACAGCTCTTCTAGTTCTGCCCCTAACCCTCGCTCAGGAGCTCAAAACTCAGTGTTACCCAAATGTTTAACTCAAATTTAGCCATGAGAAAAAAATCCAACATGAGGATTTCAAAAGCAACTGGCTTAGAGCCTTCAAAGATCTTCATGCCATGGAAAACCACAAAAATCATAGGATGGTTCTCTAAGCTAAAGAGAACTAAACAGACATGACAACTCTAAAGACACTAAATGGTCCTGTATTAATTAGGTTCTGGAAATTTTTTTTAAGGCCATAATAGACCTTCATGAGAATGTCAAGGAAATTTGAATCTAAGCTGTCTATTAGATAATGTTGTTGTATAAACATTATTTCTGAGTGTGAAAGTTTTATTATAGTCACAGAGAATAATGTCCCTTTTCCTAGGATAAATGATAAAGTATTTGGAATAAAGATGTATGAGGCCTACAACTAATTCTCAAGTGGGTAAACAAAAATAAAACATATGTACACTGCACTCACATGTATACATATATATTTAGACACAGGAAAAAGCAAATGTTACAAAATGTCAGTATTAGTGACTCTAAGTAAAGGGTATATAATTACCACTTTTGAAACTTTTGAGGATTTCAAATTCTTCAAAATAAAAAGTTGAGGAGACAGATACCATTGTAGTTCTCTACTACCCTTATTTCTGTCATATTTCAAAAAGATGTGAATGCACTAAACTATCTCCATTACCTTTCAAATTTAAAAAAAAACACACAAAACAATTCATGAAATAGATATGGGAGGAGGGCAGCATGCTAGTAAATCAATAGCCCATTTATTCTGAAGATAAGCATACTCTGAATTCCAATTTAAGGTAACTGAGATCCTACTACATTTATAAATCACAGAATTCATTGATTGTATCTATTTATGTATTTTGATCGGTTGACACAGGGTAGAAAAATATGTCATCCGTGTGAATTACTGACACGTAGAAATCCAAAAGAAAATCTGGAGCCCCAAAACATATGCCCTCTAAAGACTTCAGCCAGTCTGAGCTTGTTGCAGGACTCTCAATCCCCCCCCCCCGCCCCCCAATGGGGCAACTATTCTGGGTGGCTTTAGGATGACACAATAGTCAATGAAAACATTAAACATGGATAGAGTTGAAATTTTCCAAGTTCACTTTCAGGGATTAACTCAAACTCCTCTTTCTCCATAAATTTCTTCTTACTCTATGCTTTAAAAAACACTTCCGTTTGCACCTCTATAAGAACTAAAGCAACTGGATTTCTAATAGAACTGACCTTCAAAAATTATGTCTGTGGTCAGAACTTATGAGACACATGATCCAATATTTGACCTGGAAAATACAGTTACTATAATTATAGAGATTATTATATGGTTCCTTGTATTATAGTTAATTGTGTATAAACCCTTTTCCCTGGTAGACCCTGTATTGCTTCCAGGAGAAGGGTGATGTGTTATTCTCCTCTCTGTCTCTTGTTTTCCTCTTCATGGGTGATTCCAGCATTATCACAGCTGCATTTCACATCCATATGTTGATTTTGCTCACAAGTCATTCTTGCTTCCTCAGGAGTTTCAGATTATGTCCAACTCCCTGTTGAGCAATCCCTTTTTGAGGGCACTTCAAGCACTTCAATATGCAAGCAACCACAGCTGAACTCAGCCTTTCCCCAACCCCTGAGAATTCCGTTCTCCCTCTTGTGTTTCCAATCTCAGTTCATTAAACCTCCATGTACCCTTTCAGCCAAGCCTCATCCTAACTGATCCTGCCTTCTTTATCTCCTCTTCTTTAGCCAATTATCACTAAATCCCATGGTTTCTTTGACTCCTAAATGGATCACAAACCTATCCTCTTTTCCCTTCCCAGCCCACTATATGAAGTCTTTTCTAGCCCAAGAGTTCAGCATCTCTTACCTTGGCTGTTGAATAAGATTCTAATTGACTCTCTGCTTCCAGTTTTGTCACCCATCCACCCTCCCCTCACCTTAGACCCATCTTCCTTTCTGCAGTTAAACAACGTCCAACCATGGCATTCTCAACATAAAATCATTCCATAGCTTCCCAACATGACAGAAGACAGTTAAACTCGCTCCTTGGCCTACTGTGTCATGCATGAACTGACTCCTATCTTTCTAATTTCTTCTTCTGCCCTCTGTCTCACATTTTATGCTATAATTATGCTAATGACCTCACAGTTTCTAATACGCATTTTGTTTCAAGTGTCTATGCTCATGCTCCTTCCATAACCTGGAATTGCTATTCATCTTGTTTTAACATGGTAACCCTTAACTCATCTTTCAATGCTCAGCTCAGCCTCCAACACTTCTTAAAGTCTTCTCAGAAGCTCCAGGTTGGGCTGAGTGTTGCTTTTCTAAATCCCTAAAGCCTCTTCCTTGGCCATGACTCTATTGTAAGAAAATCAATGCATAAATTGACTTCCCAACAGAAAATGCAAACTCTTAATGGCATGACTGTGTCCTATTTTTATTTGCTTCCAAAGTAACTAGCACAGTACTTGCAAATAGTAAATGTCTAAAAAAGCACTAGTTATTCCCCATTGTGATTAGCACAGAACCATGTTGCATTAGATGCCCAAGGGATGTTTTTAGAATAGAACTTATTTCCTGGGATAGAAGGTGGGGAGAAGCACAGTAGACCCTTCATCGGAATCGTCAATGGTTAGAAGGCCCAGCTGCTTCTCCTGAGCACTTTCTCCCAATGTGGCAGCAATTATGACATGTAAGCCTTCGGGTAAATAGGATTAAAGAAAGCAATGCAAAATCATGACTGGAAGCATCAGGGACTGGACTGTGAGTTATGGAACAAAGTTAATTAAAGCAAGAACTATTTTCCTGTGCTCTCTGCCTAACCAACCACCTTTACCACCAGCCTGGACCCTCTCCTTTCAGTGCGCTGAGGTTAGAATCTGCCATGCATCTTTATTTTGAGAGTTCAAGATTTTGTTTGCCCATCATCTGTTCTTCCATAGTGCCTTCTTCCATAGAACAGTGACTTTTCTTCCATAGTCCCCTCTCCTCACCCTTCAAATTCATCTTTTCTAAAAATAATAGCATTGCACAACTATACCTTTTGAAGTGCCTGTGAAACCCCTTTTTATCATGTCTTTGTTAGAATAGCCATGCCCTCTTTGTGCTTCATCATTCCAGAATCCAAAATAATTTGCATTTAATACACACATTGCTCACCTGCTTGTTTCTCCTGTTGAGATTGTAGACTCCTTGAGGACAGAATCTATGGTACATATACCGTTGTGTCAATGGACTGAACCCAGTGTCTGGTACTTTACATGGTCCATACTGCTGAATGAATGTTGTCATGTAAGGAAAGCGGGGTCCTGAGAGAGTGGGGATGATATACTTCGCTGGTGAACAAGGGGAAGTAATTGGGATCCATGTGAATGAATGATGGTTTCTCCTGTGAGTCGATGTAACTGCCAGTTCAAAAATCTTCCTAGGAGTTCCAGAAAATTCTAGAATCTAGACAAACCACATATGCAAATATTATATTTGTGTTTGGTATTGTCAGTTTGGTCTCTCCAGTTTGAAATTCCCACGTCAGCTAAGACCACAGTGTGTGTTTGCCTTTAATTCTGGCAGCCTCTACAGAATACTTCCTTACCTATAGCAGGTGCCCACAGAATGTTTGGTGACTTGCAGACCATGTTCTTTGACATTGAAATAGCCTTTAAATATGGGAGTATCTTTAAGTGAGTTTTGACTAAGTCTTAGGCAAACAGGCCCAGTCAGGTTGTATTCATTTAGTTATTACTTTACATTCCAGCATCCCAGGGGTAGCTCAGCCTATTACTGAATGTGTTTCTAAAAGTCAGGAGCACATCCATGTGACAAAAGTGCTGAGTGAGCACCAGGCTATCAAATTGTCCCAATGGTGCTTCCTAGTGGGTATCTTGGTTTTTATCCTAATTTATTGTTCACTTTAAAACTAACTTCCTACAACAACAATAAAATTAAATTTAAAAAAAAACAACTTCCTTTACATTTACAGTGATCACTTTCTCATTCTTTAGTCAGTTGGGGTCAAGCTAGTTAATACAACAGAACTGCAATCTTCTCATCTAGAACAAACCCTAAATGAACCAAGGAAGTTGAAATAAGAGAGTTTAGACTTGCCCAGAGAAGCTCACTAGTTAAACAGGAAAGAGCAGAGGAACATATAAGAGATATACAGAAGTAAAAATATATTTTTCACACACATAAAATGATAGCCAATCTCTCTTGAACATATGTTAGATGCCAGGAACTTTTTACACATTATCTCATTCAACTATACATAACCCTACAAAATAAACAGTATTAATCCCATTTCACTAATAAGAAAATTGAACTCTCAAAGAAGCCAAGTATTTTGGCCAAGATTTTTTAGCTAGAAAGTAAAGGAGCCAAGATACAATCTAAGTCTTTCTGGTTTCAATTCAGTGCTCATTGGCCAAACCTACCATTTTCCACACATATTAAATTAAAAAAAAAGAAACCCACACAGAGTATCTTATCCACCAGAGTACAGTCAGAAAACAGAAACTTCTCTAGCAATTTTAATGGACTGGTGCCGTACCTCTGAGCCCAAGTGATGGGTCTGGTTCTCAGAGTACAGAAAAAGACTGGAACCAATGCTTCTTCCAGGATGAAAGATCACTCCTGACAGAAAGGACAAGTCCCTTCTCCCCTCCTTGTAGTCAACCACTCTCCTTGGAGTGCCACTAATTGGCAAAGGAGACATGCAGTTAACAGAGCCCCAGCCCCAGCCCAATGGAGCAGAGTACAGCAACATGGGTTTGAGGCTGAGAGAGAAGGGCCTCCTAATCAGCACAAGGAGGTTATGTGTAAGTACCAGCACAAGTGGTTGGGGTGAGGGAGATAACCACCACTGTAATAGTATCAGTTGCCATTATTGAGCAACGACTACATGATATTCACTGTGTTCCCTTCTTTTCACATGTTGACTCCTTTGCCCTCCACAACCTATGAGGCAGGTACTATATTACCAATTTCACTGAGGCTAATATTTAGAGATGCTAAGATTAGAAAGAATAGGAAGAGGAAGGACACAATTCAAAATAAGGTCTATCTGGATGCTAAGCCTGATATATCCATCCATATTTGTTTGTTAGGTATGTTATAACAACTTACCACAAACTGATGGCTTACAACAAGAAAACTTTATTTTCTTACAGCTCTGGAAACCAAAAGTTTAAAACCAAGGTGTCTATAGGACATGCTTCCTCTTAAATCTCTAGGAGAGAAGCCTTCCTGCCTCTTTCAGTTTTCTACTGCTCCAGGCATTTCTTGGCTTTTGGCCACATGACTCCAACCCTTGCCTCTGTCTTCACAAGACACTTCTTTGCTCTGAGGGATTGTGTCTTATCTCTTATAAAGACACTTGTCACTAGATTTAAGACACACTCAGGTAATTTCTAAAGATATTTAATTTAATTCCATCTACAAAGATGCTTCTTTTCCAGATAAGTTTACACTCACAGGTTCTGGAGGTTAGCATATAAACAATCTTCTGGGGGACCACAATTCAACCACTATTGCACCATAGCATGTAAAATTACTCCTGTACTTTTGTAAATCATGTTCGGCAAAACCATTTGAAATAAAGTCTTTACTCTTGTAGCACTTTCATATTTTTAAAACAATGTTTTGTGCTGTCTGTGGTACTTTTAATATTTGGTGTTTCTGCCCCATTACATTTTTCTCTCTTCCTAAAGAGACACCTTTAGGAAGTGACACCTCCTGAAGCTCCTGTCATCTGGAATAGCCATCCTGTATGTGTTCATCTCATCAACTCATGATCTCATTTCAAATCTCATCTAGAAATATCCTTCCTCCTCTTTTGTTTCTCCTTGACTACTTTCTTTGATTTGACTTTCATTAGCATTCTCATTGTGCAATCCCTGAATCTAGTGGACAGGCACATCTTGTCAAAGGAATATTATTTCATGTGAGTGTTTTCATCAGTCTCAGGGCAGAAGGCTCCCAAATCTTCCATCACTTGTCTTGTCTCCCCTTCTCCAAGCATCTATTCCTCATCCCAGCCTTGGGAAGCATCTCTTCCGATGACAGTTTCTCTTCTTGGTTGGAAGGACTGAGTTATCTGTTTTGCAATTTACCTGCTTGAGAATATAGTTTGAAAATTTATGTATGTTGGAGATGTGTTTCTTACGTGTATGTGAAAGGCAAAAGGATTTCTCAAAACAAGCAGACATTAGGAAAGAAAGGCATGTTGTGCCCTTGCTAAATAAAATATGTGAGCTGATGCCCCACCCCCATCAATGCATTGAGGTTAATGAAATGTATTTTGTTTGCCTGATTTTAAAAATAAAAATAAACGAGATGCCTTCTCTCCTATGTAAATACATCAGACTCATCTTTATTAGAGTCTGACATATTGCTAGTGAATATTCCTAGCATACCAATACTATATCCTTTTAATTTAATTCTGCAGTTCATAAATTTTGCTTCCTAGAAGGAAAGGAGATGAATATTAGAAAGCAAAATTTTGAAAATCATCCAAGGTTTTCTCTGTCCAAGTATCTCCATATCAAAACCATCAATATCTGTTTAGAATTTAATTTTCAGAAAGTATTTCCTGCCTCCGTAAACATAGCTATTTATCTTACTGCATTGTTCATTCCTCTTTCCCTTAAACATTGTTGTAATCATTTCTTCTTTAAGTGAGGTACGTTTTTGACATTCATCAAGATAACTCCTCAACACTTCATTTATTCTCTTCAAGCCCTTATCTGTGATTCATACTTTATTTTATTTTTAAGGCAGTAGATGGAAAAGCAAAATAGATTATTTCAGACACCTCACCTCTCTCTTGCCTTATAACCAGGAAAGGACTAAAATTCTGCCTCTTCTCTCATTCTTCTCTTTGGTATGTTGACAGAAAAGTCATTATGCCTTCAATTCCTCTTCTCAAGGCATTTGGGAAAATAATAGTAATGCTTGCCAAGTACGTCTGCCATTAACTGTGTCTATTTGGGGTTTTCAGTGGGGAGAATGAAGGTATGCAAGGAGTCACAAAGAGGAGAGCCTTCTTGAGGAATCCTAGCCCAGCATGTGACCATGACTCCAAATATTTCCCCGCTTTAGCACTCAGAGATAGAACTCCTCCACTTATATGTTTACCTTAGATGTTAATTCATAAAGCCATGAAACTCTATACTTTATTGATTAGCAGCAGGCTATCTTTCTAGTTTCATTTTCCAGAGATCATGGATTACTTGGGTATCTGTTACCCTTACGGGGACCTTAGGTCCTATAGGAAGTGGCAGTCAGCCAGATTAGCTCTTCTGCTCTCATTTTACTCTTGGAAGAAAGTAGGTCCAGTGCAGAACCAAAACTCCCAGCGATTAAGTTCACATTCAGTCTTATTGCTTCCAATGACAGCTGCTATCCAAGATTTCATAGTCCCCACATATTTCTTCCAAGAGACAATTTCCCAAGAAGAAGATGAAAATCCTTGTTCTTTTGTTAAATGCCCTCTTTTTCTGCTCACATTCTTTCACAGCAAGTGTCTTGCCTACAACTACAGCCAAACCAACCTGGCACTACTTTGGCTGAGAACAAGGTGTATAAATAGGTAGTTTGTGAATTCTGTGGCTTGTTAGCATAAGGAAGGTGAACATGGGACAGAGAAGGAAAACCTTCTCCTGGACCAAATTTTTATTCTATGATTTTGCCACCTGAAATAGCTCCTTGTCTTCATCTGGAAAAATCTTACAACCCTCTAAGGATGTCCAACAAATGTTCATTGACAGAATTAAGGATGGTAAGGTATGTAAGCACAATTTTCAGAAAATACTGAAGGCTTGTGAGAAAAAGCAGGAGGATGTGGTGCATAATTATTGACAGGAAAATGGGACAGGGTACTATAACCATAGGTTCTATTTCTGCTTTTGCTATTTGAGTGGTGAAACACTTAGGCATCTCTTATGAGACAGAGAGAAGATAACCATATGAGGATGTAAACAGAGATTAAAGTGATACTAATACCAACACAAGGAACACCAGGAGCTGACCGAAGCTAGGAGGGAGGCATGTAATGAATTCTCCCTCAGGCCTCTAGGATGAACCAACCCTACCAACATTTTAATTTCAGACTTCAAACCTTCAGAACAGTGAGAGAATCAACTTCTGTTGATTTAGCGTCCTTGTTTGCGATTATCTGTTATGATGGCCCTAGCAAACAGACTTTTTGCCTAACAAGTGAGGAAGTGTCTACTATAATGAGTACAAGGAGATGTGGATTTATTATGACCTGTAACAGATTTAATAAAAATTTTTGACCAGGAGTTATTGAACACCAATTATGTGCAAGTCCCCATTCTCTTGCTGCCTTTATTCCAGTGGAAGCCTTAAGCGAATGCTAGTGGATGCCTAACTACAGAGGAGAGGAGCACTCTGAAGGAAAGGAATGGGTTCTAAGAGAGTATTACCACTGAAGGAGGCCAACCTCCAGTAAGGTGTCAGAGTTTTCTGAGGAAGTGTCTGCAAATGAGCAGGGCTCAGAACAGATTATCCTGTAGCCCTTTTCTTCCTACTAAACATGACTTATGACAGTGGGTGCGTTTCTGGTCAGAGTGAATCTGCCTTTCCATGCTTTAGGTAATGTTTTGTGAGCTTTCTGAAATGTGGATGGTTTACTACATGGAACTTGGGATGACAAATTTGAGCAACAGACAATAGAAAAAGGGCTCTCATTTTCTTTAAGCCAGTAGATTCAGTCTTTTGCATTTTCATCCTCCTTCAATGGTTAATATCCAGGTGTTTTTGGGGGGTCTTAAGAGATACGATAGTTGGGGGGAGGAGAGATGGAATTCCATATTTAAGTAAATTTTAGACACTTTTGTTAAATAAAAAGAAATGGGTTATTTTCTGCAAGGCTTCCTATAACCTTAAACATGCAGATTTGTATAGTGAACCTCCACATGGGTAATAAAATAGACAACACCTCCAAAATCTTTGGGCCTGGGATCCTTTTACCACAGAGCAGCTCATGGAACTAGCATCTCATATATCACATTTGGAGGATCACTACTTTTGAACAATTATTAGGTTGAACAAATGACTAATTTCTATTTTCTTCTCTTCTTTTTCTTCCAAGGAGTCTTCCATCATCTCCTAGAACAGATTGGGCATCCCATCCCCAGAATACCCTGGCCAGGTCAAGTTGGTCCTCATCGGAACATAAGGGGATGCAGCCACATCCACAAATGAAAAGCATCATCTAAATGTGGTAAATGTAAAAAAAGGAAGTCCAGAAAGAACTTTTATAAAGAGACACCCCCTGTATTTTTCTGACTGCTGTTCCATCACATGCTCTTGACCATGTAGAGATATGAAAGTAGAGAGTCCGCAAAAGTGTTAGTAGAGATATGAAGAACAAACAGCATCTGGTAAACAGGCACTGCTTTCATATAAGATAAACCAACCTCCAGGCAGAATAGCCTGTGATTGACACTTGTATTCTGTGTGATCTAAAATCTCTTCACATTATTTTGTTCATCCTGGGATGTACAATTACAAGCCTTGAAGTTGAAGAACCAAAAAACATTGAACAGTTCCATAACCAGAGAAACAGATACATTGTATGTCATGGATCCATTTCAGTTCCCCTAACAATGTCTTAAATGCCCTCATTTCCATATAAACTTCATTAATGACTCACTCTTTACACTCTCACGCAAGTCATATAACTTCCTTGTACTTCAGTTTCTCCATCTTCAACTGGGACAAACAACTTTATTGCTATTGTATGTTTAAGTTACCTGATTGTGCAGTACTGTGAAATCCTTGTGTAAATGGCACTGTGAGGGAACCGGCTAGTCTAACAACAAAGCTAAACCAAAAAAAGCATCAGCTAAATCTGGAGTTCACTTGAAGATCAGAGATTGTTGCAACTTCTTACATTAAAACTTGGGCAACACAGGCCTTCTCAAAAAGAATGTGCTACCTGCTTAAGGGTAGCTTGGCACAGCAGGAACTCTGTGGACTTTTGGATCTGCAACTGATAGTTGCACAAAGCCAGGTGACCTCAGGCAACTCATGCTTTCATAAAAAAGAGATAAAACACCTACCTTGCAGGGTATTTGTAAAGAGTAGAGATAAGCATGAAAAATTCTTGGAATTTTTGGAATATTCTTGGAATATTTATTAGATACCTAATAAATAGAAGCTATTCTACCTCCTTATTCTTGCATCTTGTTTGCAAGCTAATCGCACTTTCACCCCATCAGTCCTCCCCTTTCTACATTACCTCAAAGCTTGATAGTAATGTGGATGCCAGTAGAGTTGCCAAGGTCAACAGAAGATGTTTGTTGGCCTTTACTCTCTGCTTGGTTCATTCACTCATTTAGCGAGTATTTCTTCAGCACCTACCCCACATCAGACACTCTATTTGGTTCCAGTTGCTTTCCAACATTATCAATGCCTACTGTTAGCCAGACCCACCTGACTCTGAAGGTTCTCCTTTCTTCACTGTTTCCCAGTTTATACTCAACCCTGAAATTTCTTCCAGCCACCTGCGATAGTTGTGCACACTCTGCACTACACAACTTTTGAGGCAGCATCCACATTATAGTTTTGCCTTTTTGCTTTTTTGTCTGTCTACATACACCTAGGGAACTTTCTGAAGTTATGCTAATAAGCAGAATTACTGCCACAAAATTTGAGAACCAGACTAAAGACCATAGGGAAGGAAAGCTCTGAAGCAGAGTGTGACCCGGCTCTTCCCTGCATACAGACCAACATTCTGGCTTAAACCACTATTAACATTATTAATCACTATAGGGCCAACATATTTACATTTGCCTTTGATGCTCAAGGGAACTAGTAGGAAATGTTATCCTTTTAATTGTACCAATGAAGAAACAAGATTCAGAGGAATTTATTTATCCAGGATCACAGAGTTGGTAAGTGGCTGAGCTAGGACCAAACTTCAGTTCTTCTGATTCTTGTGCCTGTTTCCTCCTAAGGCTGGTGGTCCAGCAATGCTGTCCAGCAGAACTTTCTGTGATGATAGAAATGTTCTGTATCTGCACTATTTAACATGGTGGCTACCAACCACATTAAACAGCTGCTAGGCACATGCAGCTAGTATCACCAAAGATCTATACATTTTTATTTTATTTTAATTAATTTAAATTTAAATAGCCACATGTGACTAGTGACTACTATATTGGACAGCTCAGGTGGGGCCTTAGTGCTAAACCTGGGCTGCACAGAGAAGACTCAACTCTGTTTCTTTCCATAGGTACCATCCCTGAAGCCACCCTTTCTACATTGCAAGCCCAAGGTCCAAGTGAACCCATTCATGAATAATCTTTGAGTATCCCCAGAACTATTAAAGAAGGAGTTAACCTTAAGCATGACCTGAGCCCACAGGCTGCCCAAATGCTTTGAGAATTGCTGGGACCAAAGGATTCAGTCCACCCAATGATTATTTGCACCTCTTGTGGGGTCTCAGTTTTCTCCATCAGTCTCATATCTCTGGGTTATGGCTTTGAAGGCAAAGATTATTGTCACTACTGAGCCATCATCACCCTTGGATATTGATTAGCTAGGCAATCACCTTCCTAATCAGGGAACAGATCCTAATAATGAGATAACAAGCTTTGAAAGAGAAAGAAAAAGCCAAGTGGCATTGCAAAGGACGGAAACACAGATGTCAGGTTCCTGTGGAATTCAGCCCAAAGTTTTCATTTATTTACCCAAAACAAACTGTAAAAATAATGTTTAAATAAACTGGATTTCAAGTATTTAAGCACAGTTAGATTTCAAATAAAAACTGTTTTTCCCACTTCTCCTGTAACCGAGGCCTTGTTATAATACCTAAAATCATTAACATCCTTAGCATTAATCATTCAGAGCAGCAGCACCTGCCCTGTTGAGAGATAAAAAGCTGTCCATTCTCCACTGCCCCCACCAATGGTTTCTCACAATATCTTATTGTCATAGGCTGACCTGGCTGGCATCTGCAATCATTTATGGTTGTGATACCAAAGAAGGGTACAGGCCTGGGCAAAGTGCTTCTGCAAGGGGCTGGGATGAGGCATAGTACTAGCTTTGTTTCTGGAGGCCAAGGGTGTGCAGTGGGGGAGAGGAGAGAGAAAAGGGCACTCAGAGTGAGGGGCCGAGGGAGAGCATGGGAACACATCAAAATGAACACCACCACCTCCACACTCTGCCTCCTACCTCACCTGCAGTGGTAGGAGCCAGATGTTTCTTAGAACATCTTGATCTCCAGACCCCAAAGCATTTTTCTTCTCCTTTCTTCTGGTACCTAGAACAAAGCCAATCCCACAAGAAAGAACTAAAAAAGTTTGAATCATTTACAGTAAAATGCTCCCAATTCAGAATGCTCTATCCGATTCCCCCCGTTATTGCTTCAACTTGCCATTCTCCATGCTGAGTGCTTCTGTATACTCACTCCTGCTTCAGCTCACACTGCATCTCTGTGGTCATTCCTTGTGGGGGTGGAGTTCTTATTTCCAGACCTCCACCCATGTGGCTGATCCAGCTGAATTTCAGCCCAACACAGGGCACAATTCTTTCTAGGTTCTTAGCATGGTCCTGGTAGCTGGGTCAAAACTGGTACCCAGTCTGTAACTCAGTATATGACTTGAACACTTCTTCTCTCCTTCCTTTTGTCATTCAATCTATTCACTTGAGATTTTCTCCAAATCTAGAAAGTCACTAGACCTTAAGCTCTCTAGAAAGGGAACTATGCACTTTTATTTTGGTATCCCAAGCATTAACACCATCTATGGTATAGAGTAAGGGTCCTCCAAGTACAGTTCTGAGTGAGTACAAGTTTGAATAGAAGGAGAAATGATTTGGTTAACAGCAGCAAGAGGAAACTATAAAAACTAAGAAAGGATCAAGGACACAAGTTCAAAATTCTGCTGTGTCTCTTACTAGTGGTGTTAATGAATTCACAGAACTATCTGAACATATATTTCCTGGATCAATAAAAAAAATAATGAATAACACACACCCTGTTGTTGATTGGTACAATCCTTCAGCATTCAAAATATTATTTGGCAACAAAGAGCATAAAGATACTTAAGAAAAAACATTGCTTCCATGATCCCAATCTTAGAAAGTAGTTCAGCAGAAACAATGCTGTTATGTACATGAAGAAGTTTATTCAAAATTACAGTAAATAAGGAAATACTTAAGGTCATCTAATTCTCCACAATAGGAAAACAATTACCCATGTATAGTATTTAAACATAATGGATGATTTTCAACACTAAATATAAATGTATGTGAAGAATACATGTATATGAAGAATAATATACATGAAGACTAAACACGAATAATTTACTAGCCTCAATGCCTCTAAAATATTTTTTAAATAATCTGTTTATATTGTTGCCATTCTTTAAATTATTCAATGGTTAACAATTAAAAAGTGAGATTGCTGAATTAATGTTTCTGTGTATAAGAAACTTGCCAAATTGCCTTCCAAAGTGGATGTGCTATATTACTTTCCCATCAGCACTGAGTGGAAAGTTCAGTTCCCCCACATCCTCACCAGCTTGCTATGGTCAGTCTTTTGAATTTCAGGCATACTCATGGGTGTTTACTGGTAGCTCAATGTGGTTTTAATGTGCATTTTTAATGGTTAATAATGCTAAACATATTTTCATGCGTTTATTAGATATTCGTATAGGTATACATAATTAAAATCATATCATGAAAAGATCTGTACATGAATGATTATGGAAACTTTACAATAGTCTAAAGCTGGAAACAAACAACAATATCCATTAGTAGATGAATGGACAGACTGCGGTATGCTCACACAATGGAATACCACTCAGCAATAAAGAGGAATGTACTTCTGATACACCTAACAACATGGGTGAATCCCAAAGACATTATACTGAGTAAAAGAAACCAGGTATAAAAGAGAACTGTATGCTGTATGACTTTATCAATATGAAATTCAAGCATAAGCAACATTAATCTATTGTTACTGAAAACAGATCAGTGGTTACTTAGAGCTGAGGATGGAGGATGTTGACTGCAAAGGGGCACAAGAAAATTTTGAGAGATGCAATGTTTGATATATTAATTGGGACAGTGGTTACACAGGTATAGATATGCTGCCAAAACCCATTAAACTGCACACCTAACATGGTTCAACATGAAGTAAAAATATTAGTATCACACACAGGCCTCTTCCTATTTCTCCACCTCCATTTGCTCCTAGAATCCCACCATTTTTCCACAGTCACAATGAAATACTTGCTACTTCCCAGTTACCATATTTTTTTCATGTCTCTATGCCTTTACAAATATTATTCCCACTCTCTGAAATTCAAATACCACCCCTGCCACTTTGCAACTTGAATCACTCCTACTCATCCTTGAAAACCAATTCAACCCTGCCTGAAATTTTTCCCAAGGCTGGATATAGTACCCTCTGATGTGTCCTCATAGCATCCTGTACATACCTCTAGTCTGAGGTTTATACACTGTGGCATCATAGTTAATATTCTTACCTGCCTTGCTTATACAGCTCTCAGAATCTTAAAACCAGGATCTGACTTCCTACATTTTAAATTCTTAGCTCAGAGTTTGGCACGTGTTGCTTAGCCAATTTTGAGTGAATAAATGAAGGAACGTCCTATATCAGATAAGGTAAGGGATGTGACTCTTTCCACTCTATTATTTGGATGTTTTGTATGGCCCTATAAAATAGCTGTGTAGCCAAAGCTAGGCCCTATGAGAGCTTCTACCTCCAACCTAGGGTACATCCAGTGAAGATAACTTTGCCAGTTTCTATCTTGCTATCCAGCTAACAAACCTTCAAGATGACATGAACTTATATGCTCCTTGAGAGGCAATAGAAAAAAGCTTGACTCCAGTGACTCACTGAGTTGACAGATAGTGGATCCACTCTCTCTGTGGGGCAGCACACCTCAAACCACAGCTATTCCTTCCTACAACATTTTTCACCATGTCATACAATATTTGCTAATTGGTTTATGTGACCTAACTATATTTGCACTTCTAAGAACATTTATCTAAGTTTAATGTACATTAAATCCTGAAGATTTGGACAAGTAGATGTTAACAATACCTTCCCAAGCAAACAAAGGCATCATTGGCTCCATTCACAGAGAATCCTTTGGCCATTTACTTGCTGACATGGAGTTGGAATAGCTCCATTCCATGAAGGTGACCCATTTTCTTCATCTTTACTGGAGCTCTAACAAGAATCATCCGAAACCCTGCCAGACCCACCTCCCTTTTACCACCTGGCTCCTTCACCAACATTGCCCTAGAACCCAGTTGCATTCTGTCAATACCACCTCCAGCACACATGTCCACTTGAAGAAGGGAAACTACATCCCTAGAAGACATTATCTTGAGTAAGAGGAATGAAGACATTTTATACCCTACTATCATTCTTTGGGCTTCCTCTATTTTTGTTTCAAAAGTGCTTTCCTTCCCTTTTGGCCAGAATTCATCAGAGAACTTATCCAGCCTCCAGTCCTGCACAATGGTCACTAATTGTCTCTTCTACTGCCTAATGCTGAAGGCTAATCTGGCAAGGTAAAAGTCAGGGAAGAACCTCCACCAAGTATCTACTCAAAGCCAATTGGTTGAACCTCTAGAGGGGAAAGTGGAAGAAAATTGATAAGAATGGAAAATAACATTAAATATGGAGTTGGATTTTCAAATCATTTTTTCAAGTTATGGGGAAAGATTCTTTTCCTTCAATCTGGCTAGAACTACCATAGAATGACCAAGTGTGTCTTCATCTCTAACATGGGTCTGGGGCTCTGAATCTGTAAGGGACTCTGAAGTTCCCCTCACTCCATCCTGGGACTTACCCTGGAGAGTAATGTTTTGTAGACATTCAACTCCACCAACAGTTTAAATATTGTTCTTTTGAGAGAGAGCCAGGAGATGGAATGGTCATTAGCAGCAATCTGTTCTCTGAAAATCCAAGCCATGTGAACAAACAACCTAAGCCTCACATACTGTGAGTGGGGGAAGAAGGATTAGAATGTTTGTTCATGCTTTTCTAAAATATCCAGTGAACCATGAACCTGAACTCCTCACCTGAGGTAAACTGGGAATAGCAACTGAAACAAAACACAGGTTAGAAAACAATCCACATGTACTCTGTGACTGGGGTTAGCCCTAGAGAGATTTCTGGTAGTACTTTATAGGTGACTAACACTCAAGTTAAAATAACTCAGGTTTTCCAAACACAGTCTCTCTAAGGGTGAAGATTAGATTTTTCACCTATCTGCCATGGCTTACTTCAGTACTCTGCCAGGTGGAATCTTGAAGGACGTTTTATTTTGTGCAAGTGACAGAGCTCTTAAGATGCTTGTATTTATTGTCTGCTTTAGGCTCCCTCTACTAGGTCGGTTGACACATCTCTCACTGAGGTGGACAAGAGAGAGCATGTACAACATAAAACAGGAAATGTACTCATTTATTCTACAAACATCTATGGAACTCCTCCCTCTGCGTGGGGCCATTGGGGAATACCCAGATGACTAAGCTGTAGGTGAATGAGAGACGATAGGAAAACAAATAATTAAAATAATGCAACCAAGTGCTGAATAAGGTTTGTACCAAAGGCTGTGAGAACACAAAAGAAGAATAATAAATTTTGTTAGAAGGAGTCAAGAAAGGTTGTGTAGAGGATGACCTCTGAACTGTTACTTAATAGGTGAACTGGAATGACCAACTGCAAAAGGCATTCCAGGCAAAGGAAACATCAGCCATGAAGGCGTGGAGGCATGAAAGTCCCTGAAATGTGTGCTGTGTCTGGGACACAGGTTAAGTGGAGGAAATGGGGAGGGTATAAGGCTGATCTGATGGGTTAGAGTCAGATGTGACTACATGTGAGCCCATTGAAGAGTCTAGACTTAATCCTTTGGATAAAACAGAGGATTTTAAGCATGGGTATGATTTATCAGATTTTGGAAAGACATATCAGGGAGCTAGTAGAAGTGGGACAGGAAAAGGAAAGTCAGAAACTTGTACCATAGACCAACTGAGAGAAAATGAAAGCCTGGCATAAGATAATTGTGGTGGAAAAGGATAGAGCAGCCAGGCATGTGGCCTTTGGAGAGTGGAGTTAATAGCTCTTAGAGGCTAATTAGATTTGGAAGATGAAGCAGGAAGAGAGTCAAAGGGGATTCTAAGGTTTCCAACTTGTCCAACTGAGTCAATGATGATGGTGATGCTCAGCTAGGAAACTGAACACAAGAAGTCGAAACAACAAACTGAGAAATCCTATTCATCAAAAACGTTTATGGTATAGTAAGAGGATATTGACAACTCAGGTAAAGAAATTTACTTTTAGGCTCTGGCTGGTGGCACAGTGGATAAGGTGCTGGCCTGCGAACCCAAAGGTCGCTGGTTCAATTCCCAGCAAGGTCACATAATCAGGTTGCAAGCCAGGTCTGTGGCTAGAGGCAGGTGAAAGGCAACCATACATTGATGTCTCTTTCCCTCTCTGTCTCTCTCCTTTTCCCTCCCTCTAAAAATAATAAATAAAATCTTCAAAAAAAAAGAAAGAAACTTACTTTTATTTGGACCCAATTTTTAAATCAACTGCTCTAAAACCAATGTTTCTTTTCTCTGAGTGGTATTAGAAACATGTTCTTTGGGGAAACAATTGGATAGAGTGTAGTACTCCCAGGGGTAAATGGCAGTGACAACCAAGAGCTGGGAAAGACCCTTGTTCTCCTCATTTCCATCCTTCTTGAGTGCCCAGGGCTTGCAGGGCCCTATAGAGAGTGTCTATGAGTGCAGTTCAGGCCCAGGGATTATCATTCTAAATGCCCAGGAAGAAATGAGCTGCAATAGGTGCAGTATGTGCACTGGGGCAGACTGGAAAGCCAGAGGTAGAGAAGAGGTGCTACAAGAGTGGCCATGGAACCTCAGAATCACTTAGTCATGTCCCTCTTCCTCCCATTTGAACAGCTTCTGAAAATGGCATCCCTACATAGGTAGCCACTCTCATTGACGGTGTCCCATGGAAGGTGGTTAAAGAGAATTCCCTGTTGTCTACAAGGCTCCAGTCTGAGGATATGGAATGTAGATGTCTATATTCAGTGAGGAGAGTATGAAAGGTTTAAAGCTCAGGTAAGGAGAGCCAGGGCTAAACGAGCCTGAGGAAAGAGATGTCGTTTTGAGTCTTCCTGAAAAGAAAGACTTTCTGAAGGCTGTGTAGCAGGCAGGGCATTCTAAGAAAATGCCACAAAAGGAGGGGGTCTGAGAACAAAAGCACCAGGTAGATTCACAGACCTGAGATGTTGTTCCACCTTCCTCGTAGAAGGTGAGGCTAGGAAGGTGCAATGGGGTGAGATTCTCAAAGGTCTTGAGAAGGAGGCTTAATGTAGCTAATGGGGAGTTTTTAAACAGAGGCTTAACTTTTGAGAATAATTACATTAGCAATAGAGTCTGAGATATGTAGTGTGAGAGGTAATGAGAAACAAGGTCAATTAGAAGACCGCTAAAATACAAAGTAGGAATCTGACTTCTATTAAGCCAAGCACAAAACTAAAGTATTTTTATGTAACCACATATGATCTGGGTTTTTATTCCCCCTCACAGTTTGGTGAAACTGAAGCTCAGGAATTTAAGGAATATGCCCTAATAGGTGACAAAGCCAAGATTCACACCCAAGTCTGATGGACTTCCAAGACCAGGTTTCCACTGTATTGCCTTAGGGGAGGGCATGGAGAAGAATGGAAAGGACAGTGACTCTCAGCCCTGGCTCAGCGTAAGAGTCATTTAAGAAGCTTTTCAAAATTGTAATGCCCAGCAGCACCCCACACCAGTTAAATCAAGATCTCCAAGGGTGAAACCCAGATAACAGTACACTTGACCCTTGAGCACAACATTGTGTGGCTCCCTTTATACACAGATTTTTTAAAAATTTTTTTAATTTAATTTTATTGTTGTATTATATCATCCCCTTTTTCCTCCCCTCTGTCCCCTTCCCCATCCACCTACTCTCCACTGAAGGCAATCCCATTTTTTTATTTTATAAACAGATGATATAAGCATACAGTATTAATAAAAACAGTACTGTGTATCTTTTCTTTCTTATGATTTTCTTAGTAATATTTTTTTTCTAGTTTATTATAAGAATATAATATATAATACACATAACATGCAAAATATATGTTAACTAATTGTATAATTATGTTATGGGTAAGGCTTCCAGTCAACAATGAGCTATGAGTAATTAAGTTTTTGAAGAGTCAAAAGTTCTATGTGAAGTTTTGACTGCTGGGGAGGTTCCCACACACCCTGAATTGTTCAAAGATCAACTGTATTTGATTAAAACTCCCCAGTGATTCCAACATACAAACCAAGTTTGAGAACCATTGTTACCAGAGATGTCACAAAGGAAGAATTGATATTGGTTGGCTGACACATGTGAAGACTGACAGGGAAAGAAGAAAAACTATGACTTTGAGAGTTTTAATTTGTCAGAAAAGGATGCTAGTCGGGGAAATTTTATTTACATAGTCCTTTACCTTTATAGTGTGACATCCAAGTGAAATCACCCAACAGGCTCTTGTCAAAGAAAGCGAAAGGCTTTGGGGTCTTCAGAGTCAAGTCCATACCAAACTCACATCCCCAGCACCTCAGCCTGGCCATATGCTGGAGCCAGCTCATCCCAGCTGGGGAGAGCCAACTAATAAATTTTCTGAAATTTTGCAAGTCAATTTTTAATGCAGACACTATTAAAAATCAAATGACAAAAACTCATAAGTAAATAATCTTTAAAAATGTAATAAATGCTCAAAACTCATCACTATCTGATACCTTTACTACACTTTATTTTATCTATGCTCTTAAGGTTTTTAATCTATTTTACCTGAGTGGTAGGAAAACCATAGGATGCTGCTCATGTGCATCTCTATCCAACTCTACCCCAGCCATGAGACAGAGCTACCTTCAAATTTGTCATGGTGAGGAATATTAACATTGTGAAAGTTGGCAAAATCTGCAAATTAGGGCTATGCATGCCCACATAGATCCAGTTATTAAAAGAGTTACCAATACTACACTACTTAAAACCATCTATGACCTCTGCAGTGAAGCCCAAATGGGAGCACACTCTGGCAGCCTCATTAGTTAAAACAGAGAGAATACAGTAGGAACTACACTGAGGGAGAGAAGAAATTAATGCTACGAACAGTTCTGATACCGACTATTATTTCCCCTAAACACGAGCTTTTTGCGCTATGCAGGTCCTTTGGGATTGCTGCTATTCCAAATAAACCTATTTAGCTTCACGAATAAGAAACTTCTAGCCAGAAAAGATATTATTTTATGTTGCATACATTTAAAAAAATGTTTATATAGCACTTTCTTTTTAAGAAGCTCACAGCAATTACACACGTTCTCATTATTCCTATGAATGCCCTGGGGAAGTAGCCAGTTGGTAGAGGAAATAGGAAGGAATGGGAAAAAAAGGGAGGGTGGGGTTTAAATTAGAAATCAAGGCATTACCTAGCCTCAGTGCTATAAACAATCTATTTTTCTCCCAGTGTAGGAAACGTTAATTTCAGAAATTTAAAGTGTCTTGTTTAAGAAGGTTCTAGAATGGGACTCCTGTCACTGGCATTCTCTATGAACATAGAAACGTCTCATTTTCCTGGTTCTCCCGCTGTTTTGGCCTCAGTTCCTAAGTTGGGCCAGAGCTGGAGTTTGCAGTCCAAGTCCGCCTGTCCGCAGGCATTAGAGAGGTCACCAAAAGGCCAGCACAGGAAAGGAGATGGGCCCTGAGCAGGAACCAGGAGTCCTTCCTGCTTGATCGCTGTCTCCGTGATGACCCTCTTTCCTGGGCTTTGCGCCAGTGACACCGCTGTCCCTCTGCACAGCTGCTGCATCCCATAGGGGATCCAAATGGCTCCTGGCCTTTCTCAGCACTCAGCAGGGAGGCTCCGGAGAACTCCTAATAGGCCCTTTGGAATACTGGTTAAACTTTAATGTTGGTATCTTCAGCACTCACCCAGAAATCATCCATGCTACAAGGCAGAGTGTACAGGATTGCTGATCATAAAAGTGGATGAAAGGATGACTTGTGCGGTGCATGTGTGCTGGGGTTCATTTGTGTCAGAAACAGAAAAGCCAAAAGAAAGACAGAGTTACAGAGGCTGTGGGAGTTTCTGAACAAAGAAATTATTTTCATTTGAATCATTTTGTTTCTAAGAATTTTACTGTTTGTTTATAACTGGTGAGAGGGTAGATTTTTTAATGTAAATCTCTGATGGGTAAGCCTGGGCTTTGCCCCTGCCTGAATGAGGTGTTCCCCCAACCTGTTCCTCTGCAGGGGCGCTACATCCAGGGGACACTGCCTTTGGGAGCCTTTGTTTCTGGTCCAACATTACAGGATATTCAGGTTGTCAGTCTGACCCAGTCAAGAAAACTCCTCAGGTCCCCAACAGGATTTGCTGATGGCCACAAAAATAGCTGCTGATCTCCCGCTGTCCAGCTCCCAGGCCCTCCTTCTCACCAAGCCAGGGGGTTCTGAGGAGTTTCCTGACATCCAAGGGCCCTTGTGCCCAGCCTGAGTGCCCTTTGAAGTAGTCGGTGGTCCACACTAGACACACAAAACAAACTGGTCAACTAAACGAAAGCAGCACTAGCTTGGGAAGCAGGAGACAGGTTTTCATGTTCCTGGTTCCATGGCAGCTGCAGCCATTCATTCAACAGCCATTTACTGAGTACCCACTAGATGTGAGGCCTGCCTAGCGTTAGAGAAACAAAGAGCAGAACAACCCATGGAGACCCAGTATCTGGGCATATAGGACATGCTTTCTAAGGGCCCTTCCCATTTACTATGCTCTAAACACCATCTTACTGGCAAGAGGGCTTCCCTACATCTCCTGAGATAATGAATTCAGCCCCTACAAGTAAAAGGAGTCATGTTTTGTTTGTTTCTTTCTATGTTTACCTTTGAGTTCACAGACTTAACTACTTCACATTCGAAATGTGGGTGTCTGAAATGTTCATTGAGCCTCCCCGCAGCCCCTGGAGAGAGGTAAATGCTACAACATCTCCCAAAATAAAAAATGTTTATATATTAGGCTCCTGTCTGCTAGAGCACCCTATGCACTAAGTCAAAGCAGCACAGCCCAGCTGTCCAGAAACTTCTAGAAACCCTGAAGCTCACCCGCAGAAAGGACAAACAACCACAAAGACTCGGATAAAATGGCGCACTCAGCCAAACAAAGGGACACAAATGCAGGCCAGAGAAAAGGCCCCTTTTGGGAAAGATGGAGGGGAACATAGGGGAGTTTGCACAGGTCACAACACGTGGATGAAGGGGTCTTGGCTCTATCCTGTTGGTCCAAGGCTGCCAGAGGCTTTTGAATGGTGGAGAAGGAGGGTGGAGAGAACTGTGAAGAGGACCTAGGACAATGGCCCTTGGTGACTGTTTCCCAAAAGCTCAGGCCATCTATGCAAAGTGACAAAGCTAGGGTAAAACCTCTCAGGCACTTCACCCCTCCCTATCCCTCTTTAACATCTTATATAAGAGCCTGCTATTGTGTTATTATCAGGAAAAAAGTGACTAAGGGTAAGTGTGTGACTAAGGAAAATACAACTAAGAAAGGAGCTTCAATACTTGCCACCACCCCCACCTTTATCTTAACTCATTCCCAGATTCCGTCAGTTCACAGGCTTTGACATAAAAGGCAGGAAGTTACACACACTAAACAAAGCTCCTTAGATGTCAGGAAATTAACCTGGGAAATCTGAGCCAAGAGCGATTAAAGGCACTGCCCTCTGACTTCAAAAACCACTATGGCGTTAGATCAAAAGCTGTTTGCTGGGCACCCAGGTTCAGCTCCGCCAAACTGCACATCCCAGAAAACCTGGCCAAGGGGCCTGCACGCCTGCATGTTGGGTGCTTATTCTACTGCATGACTTAATCCTCACTTAGATCTGTGCCTTTGGACTCTTCTAGCCATAGGCGGTTCAATGCTTACCCTTGGCAGGTATGCCTCCAGGACAGCCGCTGGCCTGCCCTGGCCCCCTGATTAGAGAGGGTAGCACTCTTCACCTCAGAGGGGCTCCAGCAAGCTCACCAGGAGAAACAAAGTCCCTAAAAGGAGAAGGAAGGGAGGCAGCCTTCCCAGCTAAGAAAACTAAAGAAAACTAACACTTGGTGGAAGGTGGAAAGTCAGACCAGAACAAACCATAGAATTGTGAGAATCATTATTTATGTCCACAGTTACAATATCTCTTTGAGCTTCAGTTTCATAATCTTCATAACTAAGAGGTTGGACTATGTGTTCTTATAATACCTTCTATTTTGATATCTTGGAATTCTTAAACAGCCTTAACAGCATTTTATATCATAATGAAGTATCAAAGAGATTTTTCATAACACCTCCTCATTATATCTTCAGAGATGGGTGTTAACCCCATTTCAAAGCAGCATAAACTGAGGCCCTGTAAGGAAATTAGCTTGCCTAATGTCACAAAAAATGACAGAAGCACTAAAAGGCATCAGGTGTTCTAAAATGGTATGTGGATTATTATACCACTGTCCCCAAAATGACTGAAAGTACATTTGCAATTATAAGGTCAAATGTTGCCATACTTGATTTTTTTTTTTTCTTGTATTAGAAAACAGGGGAAGAGAAGCCACTTAGCATGTCTTTCTTCTGGAAAGTGGAGCTCAGAGAAGTACAAGCCCCACAGTAGTGTAAAAACTTCTTCTTGGGTCTACAGAGGTTAACATTAGCTGCATTAGCTGAAGATGAAAACTGAGAGAAATGTTATTCATTTGTTCCTCACCTAACACCTTCAAGAACCTGCCTTGTTCTTACTCTGAATAGGCTGGTCCTGTGGGGACACAATCCCCACCCAGAGCCAACTGAAGCAGGGAGCATGAGCTGGCTGTGAACAGGGCAGAGTTGCTCTCCTACAGCACTGGTATCGAGACCTAGAAAGGACAGTTAAAGTGCCTGTGAGCCTGAAGCTATACAATCAAGGTATTTAGTCAGGGTTCTCAGGGAAGCAGGAAGAACCAACGGATATATGTAAAAAGGGAAAGGAACTTGTGATAAGGAATTGGCTCATGCAGTTATGGAGACCAGCAAGTCCCAAAATGTTTAGAGTCAGCAGGCTGGAGACCCAGGAGAGCTGATGGTTTCATTCTAGTCCAAGTCCAAAGGCCATTGAATTGAGAGAGCTGACGGAGGCGTTCCAGGCCAAGGGCTGGCAGCTTGAGAGGCAGGAAGAGCCAGTGTCCTAGTCCAAAGGCTGATTGAATGAGGTCCACCCACTGAGAGAGGTAATCTGCTTTACTCAGTCTACCAAATCAAATGTTAATCTCATCCAGAAACACCTTCACAGAAACACTGGAATAATATTTGATCTACTGCCTGGGTACCCTGGGCTCAGCCACGTTGACACAAAATGAACCGTGAGAAGCATCTAGTGAGGGCCCAGGGCAGCAATGGCAACCCAGAGCCTGGGCCAGGCCTGTGACGAAGGCCAAGATTGCAAGATCAGCTTGAAGGGAGGAAAGTGGACGTTCTTGGGGGAATATTGGGATGAGGGATGCAGAAGGTGCTGCCTGGACACCTTCCAGATCCCATGAGATTCCTCCCTAACCTTTGCCTGCATCCCTCCTTAACAAAACTGATTTGAGTGGGTTTCTCTTTCTGACAACTACCAGGATTAGAACAAACTCATTGTGAGTTTCACTAGGTAGCACCTTTCTTTAACTGTGGACCAGCCATTTAGCAAATGATAAACCATGTCGGGTGCCAAGGACTACCATAACTATATGAAGGGGAACTCACAAAAACCCAGAATTTACTTATAAAATATTGTATATGTATTCTTACATGTTTAAACTTCAGTCATGTTCAAAGTACTCTCCATTTGATGCAATACACCTCTTGAGAGATTTTATTCCACTGTTCAGAACAGTCTTTGAACTCATCAATTATGATGCCTTTTAGTGCTTCTGCCGCTTTTTGTTTTACCTCTTCTACATCAACAAAATGTTTCCACTTGAGGATCTTTTTCATCCTGAAAACCAAACCAAAACAAGTCACTTGGGACAAAATCAGGTGAATAAGGAGGGTGGGACACAGGGGTCATGCCATTTTTCATCCAAAACTGCTGAACATTCAGTGCAGTGTGGGCAGGTACACTCATAAACACCCATCATGAAATGGGCAAACATGTTGAAAGAGTCTTTTAAAAAATTCCCTGAGCCAAATGCAGACTCTCACAACAATGCCAGCTGGTACCCAGGCGCAGATGGGTTCCTAGAACACTCACCTAGCAGGGGAAGCCTGTACTACAAGGAGCCAGCCCTCCAAAAGATAATTCCAGTTTGGGGGTCCCCCTTGTAAACTATTATGTACCCTTGATTCCTGGATAATTTACATTTGTAGTTTTGATATATATAAGCAACCACATGCATGTGAAGTAAAATATTTTCATAAGATTTGAGTATGAGCAATGTGCTTTGACCCAAAGAAGATTAAATGCAAAAAGTGAGTTACTCGGCTAGTTAGTGATCGCCTGCAGCTGCCCAGCAACCATGTCAGTGCTGCAGAATTGCTCCTCTCAACTCACTGTTCTCCCACATTTTCTGAGGAAAATCATACTGCAAGAGGTTTTCCTTCTATTTGAGAATTTGTCAGTGTCAGGACAAAATCCCTTACAATAGCCATAGATCTACTATACATTGTTGTTAAACATTTTTTAAAGAAATCTCTACCTCTCCTACTAACTATTAACAATTTGGAGGATGGGCTCCATGCCTTAATGCAACTTTGTAGCTCTTAAACCAACCAGCACCTTGTAAGTGCAGAACACATATTTGAGTTAATTTTTTCATTTAATTCTCACAAGAAGCCCATCAGATAGATTATGTTGTTCTTAATTGTATTAATCATCTTAAGCTAAATTATTCTGCAATAACTTACAACCTGAAACCTTAATGTTTACCACAACAAAGGTTTATTTCTCACTCATGTCACACACTACCAATCAGCTACAGTCCTGCTCCATGTTGTCTTCATCTCAGGACCCACTGACAGAAAGAAAGAAATAACAGATCACATATCTATACAATAGTGACACAATTACTTGCACTCACTTTTGCCAGCCAAAGCAAATCTAGCCAAGCCTGACGTCAACAGGGCAGGGATGTACAGTCCTTCCACAGGAGGGAGAGGAGCCAAAAGTCATATGGCCACACCTGGCACCAGAGAGACAGCAAAATTATGGGCACTGTTACATCATCTTACAAAGAAACTGAGATGAAGCAATTGCCTGATCATGTACCTTGTTAATGTCAGTATTTGAAGGGCTTCTTTGGATTCCAGGCAGAGGACGCCTTCCACTGCACCACAGTGCTTCTGGGCTCCAGGACCTGATCTGTATTTTATGCCACTCTTCATTAACATTTGCAGCAAGCGGTCACTAATGAATTTGCCCTTGAATGTTTTATTCATATGTCTGTGGAATCTAAGGGAGACAAGGCAGACAAAATTAGGCCCTAATCAAAAAAATATAGCTAGATCCAACATTTAATTCCTTTTTCAAAAGATTTTATTTATTTATTTATTTACTCGCTCATTCATTCATTTATTCATTATTTAGAGAGAGGGGAATAGATGGAGAAAGAGAGGAAGATAAACATTGATGTGTGAGAGAAACATCTACCTGTTGCTTCTCACACACCCCCAACTGGGAACGTGGCCCACAACCCAGGCATGTGCCCTGACCAGGAATCAAACCAGTGACTTTCAGTTTGCAAGCCAATGCTCAATCCACTGAGCCACATCAGCCAGGGTGCCAACACTTACTCCTCAATAAATGGAACCATTTTTTAATTTAATTTATTTTTATTAGACTACAGATAGAAAGGTGGTGATGGCACCTGAGAAGGGCAAGCAATTTTCACCCACTTGGCTGCAAGATAGAGAAGAAAGACAGTGCTGTCTGCTTTCAGCACTTCAGGCCTGTGTCAGCCAGGATTCTCTGGCCACTGGTTGATTGCATCCTGCAGTAGGTGGACTGGGCCCTGGGAAGCACAGGACTAATGTCTAAGAGAGCCTGTCCCCATCATTCAGACAGGGCCTGACTATAACCTGGTCAGCATTTCCGGAGTTAATTATTCCCATCACCACAAACAGCACCTGTCCCAAATGGACACCCTGGTCACTGTGGTTAATGATCTGTCTGGCCAGAGAACAGTATTGCTTAAGGACAAACCCTGACTGCATGCAGGTTCCATGTCTAAAAAAACAAGTCATAAATTACCGGGTTTTTTTTTTTTTTTTTTTTTTGGTTTGTTTTCATTGCATCATTTAGTTTCCTTTAAGTTGCATAGGTGCCATGTTTGGTCTTTGGATGGTGCAGGTTACGAAAAGTTCAGCACTCAACACTTAGCAACAGAGGTTGTACAAAATACCTGTTCCCCATCTCTGCCAATAACATTTTAAAGGAGACTGGGCTTGATTAAAATACACACAGTAAGTCATGAATCCAACCTGCCCAGGATGTATCCAGTTGCACGGTGTTATGAAATACATCTCATCCTGGGTATTTTCCCAAAAGAACATGTACAGAAAATGCTGCCTTTCTGCAAGAATAAAGGCTCCCTTCCAACCCCCACTGCTCTCCACCCTCAGCCCAAACATCCGACAAGCTGAAACTTGCAGCTGCTGGCACTGACCCCTGTGTGGCAATTCTAAGCCCATCTTCCAGATTCTCTTGTGAAAAGCTCCTATAGGAAGCCACGGCCACTGCTTCCCAGCAGAAGAGAATAGTAAGATGCCATGGGAATTGCCCCATTGAGCCTTCTCACTTCATACTTCAAACTCCCCTGGTGTGGCCTCTGTGTTCCCATACTGAAGGAGAATGCAGGAGAGATGGTGCAGAGCTTCCCAAGACAGCACAAGTGCACTAAAGAGGAATTCTAAGGGAAGCCTTCCTGCTCCCCATAAGCCACTGCCTGTTCCATCCCCCTTTCTGTCTTCCTCCGCTTCATCCAGAACTGTTTCCACACCTCATGCCTCACTTTTGTTCTTCCTGCTAAGAAAACTTACCACTCTTCACTTATCCATTTCTTTCAGGATCTAGTTTTACTTACTCCAAGGTTTCCCAGCTAGACTCTTCTAAACCACTTATGTCTGTTCTTTTAGCACTTCAGATGTGTGAAAACAGGTGCCTATTTTATTTTTTAGACAATTAGATGAGAACTTAATAATCCAAATAGAGTCACTTTCCAAGTACTCATTTTGGGAGATGAATCACTTCCTCCAGTGTAGCCACTGCCAATCATAATTTGGGGATTCCTTTTTGACGCTTGTCTTCAGAGACTGTATCATGCATTATTGAACTCAATAGCCTACAGCAATTCTCTGCCCTTTGAGGTTTTAGGAAATTGTTCAGAACCATGACTGGGTAGTGAGAGTACATCGCTATTTAGTAACACAATTTACATGTCGAGAGCAGTCTCTTGAAAGAGGAAGCCCTCCTCCCACAGCACTGCTCCACATTCACCCAGTCCAGCAATGACAAATATTTGTCCTGTGAAAGTAATTTTATTTCCTTTTTGAGACGTTTGGATCAACACCTGATTAGTAATGAAGGTATTGATTCATTCACCCAACAAATATATTTTGAGCACTTTTCTCCTGCCAAGGACTGTGCTATGATTGAATTGGTAAAATCAAATTAAACATGTTTTTAACTCACAAAGGACTAGGGTCTACTTGAGGGAAAATATAAGTCAATTGGCAAAATAGACTAAAATAATAGATGTTATGGAGATAGGCATAGGGGTCTATGGGAGGAAGAGAAGCGATACTGGAGGGTGAGGGTAACTTCCTGATGCTGTTTTGAAGGATGATTAAGAGTTTGCTAAATGAAGCAGTTGGTGGGGGCAGGAGAGGAGGAACTACTTATAAGAAAGTATAGATGGAGTTCTGAAACATCAAGACACATTCAAGACATTTTCTGTGAGGAGAGCATTGGTAGAATGAATGTAGAGATAAGAAGCACTCAGGCTCCTGAGAGGTGAAAGAGAGTCTATCCTGAGAACAATGGGAAGCCACTGGAAGTTTAGGCTGGAATAAAAACCAGCCAACAGACCAAACCCTAACATGTGACTAAAAAGTTATGAAACATTTTTAATGTGTTTGTTCAATACTTACCCACATGTTCTAGCCTAGTTAATCCTTTTAATAACTCTGGGAAATGCCCTGTTATGCCCACTTTACAGCTGAAGAAACAGAGACTGAGGTTTAATCACTTGCCCAAAGTTGAAAAATAATAAATAATTTTTTTTAAAAAAAGGAAACACTAGATTCTAAATATATTTACAATACTTAGCCTGGGTACAAATCAAAGCACTGGGAAATAAAATGATATTGAATCATTTTATACCCATTTAACTAAAAGATAATATCTATTCTTTTTTAAAAAAAGATTTTATTTATTATTTTTCAGAGAGAGGGGAAGGGAAAGAGGCAGAGAGGGAGAGAGACATCAATGTATGGTTGCCTTTCACCTGCCTCCAGCTCTGGGTCTGGCTGGAGACCTGGCTTACAACCTGGTTATGTTGCCCTGGCTGGGAATCGAACCAGCGACCTTTGGGTTCGCAGGCCGGCCCCTTACCACTGTGCTACCAGCCAGGGCAATATCTATTCTTCATTACTTAGTTAGCATTAGTACATTGATGGCTATGTTGTAAATTTACATAAATCTTTTGGAAAACATTATAATAATATATAACAAGACTGACAAAAGATACCCCATCTCCTTTTACCACCTTGAGGAATTGATCTGAGTAAATATTTCAAAAATAGATGCAAAGTTTATCATTGCAATATTATCTTTAATAATGCAAAACTGAAAAAACCTATATGTGGAATGATTTGGGTAAGCGATCATACAACAACTTACTAAAATATTGTGAAGTCATTTAACATGATCTTTATGAGGATATGTAATACCATGGAAAAATATTTATTTGTAAACTGTCACATGAAAAGATAGAATAGAGTACATGTTGATATTTATGAGGAGCATGGCCTGAAGTCTTTGCAAATTTGTGGGTAAATAAAAGTTGTTGTATCATACAATTTCCCCTTTAAAATGAGGTAGCTAAAATTGTTAAGTCACCCCTTAAGATTCTAATGACTCTATGAGCTTCAGACTTGCTTATTAACTACAAAATCAATTCTTCCAAGAAAATAAATTCTAATTTCATTATATCACAACATTAATGTACTTCATTAACTGCACCTAAATCTGCAAAGAAACACTATCTTTATTACTTCATGAGAATTTCTAGCAAGCTCTATATGCAAATTCAAATGCTGTACTGAAATGCTGCTTCCAGCAAAGGTGGGCTGAGATTATTTACTGACTATCTGACTTATCTTCTCACACACCAGCTCTGAAACCATTTCAATCTCTAACCCCTGCAAAATTACAAATTTGAAGTCCAAGGCATGTACTTGAAATTGAGAATATAGAATCAAGAATGTCAACAATCTACTACCATTTTTATATGTAATATGTATAACACTACATAAGCATTATGGTTATAACTACTTTAAAATGTAGACATATGGCCAATGGATACCTGGAAACACTAAAAATAAAGATGATCATGTTTGGATGAAAGAATTCTAAGTAAATATTGTAATAACTGTGTATGGTATCAGGTGAATACTGGAAATATTGGGAGAAAACTGTAAAGTAATAATTGTCTAACCACTGTGCTGTATACCTGAAATAAATAAAAATAATAGTAATTATTAAATAAATAAAATTAAGTGAAAATGCAAAAATAAGAATTCAAAGTAATGTTTTTCTTTTAAACCATTTATTAAATATGACATTACTGAGTTACAATAAATGATGTTCTCACAAATGATTTATTACTCTACAGCCACATTCTTGTGGGTTGAACTCTATTGTCTTTTGTCCATTAGTATTCTATAGTTTTTAATGTGTTTATAGGTCTTTAGGGTTGCAATAAGTAAATAAAGACTGGAGAACTACGCAGGAACTGGCTACAGAACTAACCACATTGTACTTTCTATGGCATTTGAGTAGAGATGCTAAAATCAGTATTATCTCTTTATCTATACACATTGGTAAAATACATCGGAACTTAGGCTTCAAAATGGGGCTGGCACCCAGTCACTCAAAGAAATAAATGTGCTTGTGAGTCCTGAAACCCCACTGTTTGATTTGACAGGAACTATAAATTTTATTAAGGATCCTTATTGAAGGGATGTTGGGAGAGAGGGAGAAAGGAAGAATGGAAGAAAAAACAGAAAGAGGAAAGAAATCATATTCATGCCAGCAAGAACTACAAACCAGTTTTCTTTTTCTTGTTCATAGCTCTTTGTGTTGACGTCCAGGGGTCAATATATGTCACATACATGTCACCAGAGATGGAACAGAGGGGCATATGAAACAAGTGAGAGGAACTCAGCCTACTTACACATCAGTATGTGAAACAGTCAGAAACTGGGCGTTATGTTCCTCCTAGTGACTCGGTCCTAAAAGAACATTTGACTGAGAAATTTCGTGCTTTCTGCTTTTGCAGGAAGGAACTAGGTTGGGAAGATCCACAAATGTTTAGGTGCATAAATTTTGCAATTTGAAAACACATTGATTTTTCACTTAGTATAAATAACAAATTAACAATATGCAGATAATGCTGGCTGGTGGCACAGTGGGTAAGGCGCCAGCCTTCGAACTCAAAGGTGGCTGGTTTGATTCCCCAGCATGGCACATAACGAAGTTGCAAGCCAGGTCTCCCGCTAGGTCTGTAGCTGGACGCAGATGAAAAAAGGCAACCATACATTGATGTCTCTCTCCCTCTCTGCCTCTCTCTCTTCCCTTCTTTCTAAAAATAAAAATAATAAAATATTTTTTAAAATAATAATAATATGCAGATAAAGAATTCTAGTGGTCAAGGATCAACTACGAACAGCACTAGTAATGACGAGCGGGAATTGGGAACTGCAGAAATGACCTTATCTAGCTTGGATCTTGAAAATTGTGAATTTTCTATGAAACCTGACTTCCACTTTTTAAATAAGGAACTCTATAACATCTTAACTCTGTTTATGATTTTTTTTTTCTAATCAACTATATAAATTCAATAGAGAAGTGGGGTGAAGGTTTAAGACAAAAAGAGAAGAGAAAATTCAGTTCTGCTAGATAAATTAGTTCTGGAAATCAAATGCACAGCATATGATAGCCAATAATACCTTATCATATACTTGAAATTTGCTAAGAGGATAGATCTTAAGTTAAACCTTCCTACCACACACACACACACACACACACACACACACACACTCAAATGGTAACTACGTAAAAGAGATAGATTAATTATCTGGATCGTGGTGATAGTTTCACAATGTAGATGCATATCAAAACATCTAATTGGATGTTTTAAACAATTTTTATGTCAATAATATATTGTTAAAGCTGCTTTAGAAAAAGGAAAGAAAAGAATGCTTTAAATATTTTAAGAGTATTAGTACCTCATTGCTCATCAAACTATCACACTGCCACTGCTGTAGGATAGGGTGGTAAAGAAAAAGAATTAAGCTTGCTAAGATTGCCCTTGGAGAGCTCCATTTTATACAACCACTACTCCCCCCACCCATCCCACTAACAAACTCCACTAATACTGAATGTCCCCATGACCAGGCACAGCCAACAAACCCTCATCCCAGGGAATCTTCAGAAGCTCCTTGTTCCCAGTGGAGTCATGGAAATGCAAGCACATTAAGTAATCAAGAGGAGAGGGTACAGTGACTCCCTGATGTTCACACCTCCAGACTAGGGTAAACCAATCAAGCTGCCACCCACAATCACCAGCCAGAAAGGAGGTCAGGAATAATCCTGGAGCACATTTCTGCTGGAAGGCTTCCGATAAACCTTCCTCTCTTAAGAGAGGATTCCAAGAGGAATTCTCTTTACTTCCTCAGGAAAGAATGCATGCATCCTTTTCCCAGGATGACAGAGGAGCAAGAGGAAAAGATAACAGGGGTCCTGGATGGCATCACTGAGCTGCCAACCCCACCAACCCCATAGCTAGCCCAACCTCTGGCCCCATGTTACATGAGATAATAAATTTCCTAGGTGTCAACACTAGTATGAGTCAGAATATATTTCCTTTCATCAAAAGCATCCTGGCTGATGCAAATTCACATGTGTCTGATGACCAAGTACCTACTCATTCTAAGAATTTTCTATCCTGAGAGGCCATCTCTGCTGAGCATAAAGTCTCAAAGAGATTCTAACTCAACAGCTCCCATGGTCCTGGAGTTAGACTCAGATTAAATCCCAAATCTGCCACTGATTATCTGTGTGATCATGAGAAAACTGCCTCTCCTCTCCATGACAGTTACCTCATCTGAAAAATATGAATAAGATTAGTATTTGCAACAAAAGATGCTTGAAGACTTAAAGACATTTCCACAGAGTAAGTGTTTGGTGCCCATTAGCTCTCATAAGAAAGAGAAGAGCATAACTTTTGCACCTAAACTTTTTTGAGAATTTTTTGTATATAAATTTTTTTGATGGTTAAATAAGGTGATTTTATTTTCTCCTGCTGTACCAAGTCTATCTCAGAATTAATATATGGTATTTCTTTAATGTTTGTCTCTATCTGAGCTTTTGGCTTTTTAGTGAATGACCGCCCCTATTCTTCTCTGAAAAACACACAACACTATTAAGGAAAATATTTAAAGCATTATTCATAGTATCACACCACCTAATTAAACTATTTTTACTTTTTAATATTACATCTTGTATGTAATACTTACATACCCACAATACTAGTGAACATTCTTCTTGACTTACTGTTATTTTCACTTAAACTATAGCACACTTCTCCATATTTCTACATGTTCTTTATAATTATTCACTTTAATATTTTATGATATTGACATAATTCAATAAACATTCTCCTAACATTGATATTTTTGCATAAATACTTTATTTTATCTTTAATACAGCAATGAACATTTTTGTTTATATATTCTTTGGTTTCTGTAATTTATTTCCTTAAGAAAGATTCCTAGGAGTAGAATTATTTGGTGTAGAGCCAATGTATTTTCTTTATGCCTCCTGCTATATAATTTTTTTCTAAAGATTTGTTCCAGTTTGCAATTGTAAACTTTATTTTAACTAGCCAAGACTGAAAATGAGTTCCCTTAAGCAGTTACTTGGTTTGAAATACCACGAAAGCCTTTGTACTTTGAGGAAATCAGTGTTTTGATTGCCTTGCCATGGGTTTCAAGTGTTGTAAGTTCTGCTTTCTTGCTTTGAAAGTGCCCCTTTGAACCAATCAGTCTTATTTTTCACAGGCCATGAACTTTTAAAAGCCTGCCTGCTTTTATCTCCCTCTCTCTTCATGAATCTGGTTGGATTGATATAGACCCCCAAGGATATATAAATGGCTCAGGGACATCATTTTAAATGGATGACCAGACCCAGATTTATACTTCCTGTGAGAGATACATTTCTTGTCTGGGAGTGAAGTGGTACAATCACTCCATCCAGATAGAGTAACCTTGACCTCCCCCAGCAAAAGTACAGGTTCTTGTGAACCCACTGACCACTTCATAAAAACCTAGGACATTTAATTGGGGAAGTACTAAGAAAAATGCACCCCATTACAAAGTTTAATGTGGACCCCTCCTTATTTCATTTAGCAAAAATAACTACTCTCCTTTTCCCCTGGAGCAAGCAAAGTGAGCTTGGTTATGCAGAGGGGAGTCTCTTGAGGGTATAGAGAGCCTGCGTTTTTTTTTCTCTGGTTCTAGGTTTACCTCACTCATGGGTAGATGCCTCTAAGTCATAGGCAGGATGGTTGGCACAGCCTTGAATGCCACTAAAGGGACGTTGTCTAGCCCACTATGAGGTCTTTCCACTTTCTCATGTTTCTAACAACCATAAACCCAAATATAAATGCAGACTCTAAAACACAGGCACTATGACTAGATTCTAGGGTAGTCATTCACAGAATACAGAGCATGCTTATGTTCATTTTTAACTCTAGATTATCATAGACATAAAAGCTCAACATTCTGGTAGAATTCCAAAAGCATGCTTAGAGATCCTATTAGAGTTACAAACTCTAGGTTAAGAAACACATTGATTTCAAAGGTCTAGAAAAAATTTTTTGTAAAAGACCAGATAGTAAATATTTTAGGCTTTGTAGGACATGTAACCTTCATTACAACTATTCAACTCGACCAGCATAAAAGAAGCTATAGACAATTGTAAATAAATGGGCATGACCATGTTCCAATAACATTTTTTAATAAAAAGAGGTCTCAGATTTGGCCCAAGGGACAGAATTTGGTGAGCCCTGACCTAGTGAGAATGGTTAAAATGGAAGACCTTACTAGATTTACTCTCTTAACATCTGCAATTTATGTTTGCAAGCTCATTGGTTCATTTTATCAGTGACTTAATTATTAGTATTATGAAATTTAGGATGTGGATGTTGAGTCATTCATTTAAACATATAAGAATTTTTGTTATCTTACTTTAAGATAACAAAAGACTGTTTAAGACTGTGTGTGCCTACTATATTCTGGACACACACAGTCTGTCCTTAGTTAGCCCTGTCTGTAAATATGACCCAAGACTGTATTACTTTTTTTTTTTTTTTTTTTTTGGTGACTTAGGTAGAGTTGGTTAGGGAAATAAAAGTTGAACAGTAGCAGGCAGTATAAATCAATTTTTAAAACTTCCGATGAGCAATTGGATCAAGCCTCTTCTTTAAGATCTGAGTATTCTGCTTTGAATGGCTTTTCCAAGGATTATCGAAGAGTTGAAGGCAAGGAAGCTGTCTGATACAGCAGAGCACACTGAGCTCAGAGTTCATTACTGATGCTACACTTAGCTATGATACCTCTTCTTGGACAAGTTGTTTAATTTCTCTGAGGCTTGATTTCTCCTTCTGTAAAGTAAGAGACTTGGATTAGATGCATTGGATTACATGTGTCCTCAATCTGCTCAAGCTTTGAATATTTAAAGCTTTATATCAATCAATCTATGCTGAGAACTGCCATTATGTCAGAAAATGGGCATTTTAGAGAGTCCTGCTTCTTGTAGAGCACAAACATATATCCTATAATGGTCTCTCACTATGGTTTCCCCTAAAACTAGGATACTTCATTCCTATTGGGGACCACAATGATTTCCACCTATTGAGGAAACCTGACATTGAACTGCTAAGTGCAATTCAAGGCAGAGTGAAGCAGAGGAACAAGCTGTGAGAGTGTGGGAAAAGGAGGTGTAATTCTGACCAGATGAGGAAAATTTGCATTGGGCCCTGGGGGATGAACGGGTTTTAGTAAACATTGAAGGGAAGGTTTTGCCCACAGAGCGTAATTCAACTGGAAAAATATGGTGAGAGAATAGGGGCACCATCCCACAGCCAAGATTTAGTTGTATCCCTTTGTGAGTGAAAGTTTTATTGGATCCTGTTTCTCATTGCACCTATCTTAACAGTTCATCAATGTTAAGTATTGCAGCAAATACGCAATGGGGACTTTTTATTAAATACTACTTTTTTAAAACTTTGAGTATGAAATTTTGGTTTATGTCTTTTAATTAATTGATCCTTCATACTCATGGACCCATAGTTTAAAATGAAGGTGGGTTAAAAGGGGAGAATAACAATGATGATAAGCACATAATTATAAATAATTATATTGACAAGTGAGGTATAAAAAATACATGGGTCTATTATAAAACCTGATATTGGCTGTGTAGTTCAGCAAAATAGCACCCAATGTATGAAACTAGTGTTCTTAACTTGAACACTAGTTCAAACTAGTTTTCTTGTTTGCATTTAATTAGTTGATGTTTTAATGGTTGTGTAATGTATATAAACACAAAAAATATTTACACAGTTTTATATAATGCTATGTAAAAATAATGCAAGTCAACATGTAGTCTGTAAAAAAAATTTTAAAAAGGCATTCAGTACCCGTTTTCTAAACATCACATTAGATACACTTGAAGTTTGTTTCTTTCTATATCAAATAGAGATGATAAATATTTATTTTGCAGAGCTATTAAATGGGATAATAGTTGAAAGAAACCTGCAAAATATAAAATGCTACATAAAATCAAGGAAATAAAACAGTTTTTATTATAAAGCAGACACAGTGAAAAAACCAAAACAGCTTCCCAGTGTCTACATCAGCCTGCATACTTAGGGCTCTTGGCAAAACTGTTTTTATAGGGAAAGAGCAATGACACAACTTAGATGTGTGCCCTTGGGGATTCCTGTAGATGCAACAAAACTCTACCAGCCTGACTGCATCTTGCAAGTTTACTCAGGTGCTCCTCTCAGTTATTCACATCAAAACTCAGCCCAGGGCAAATGCAGCTGCCAACTCATGAAACTGAAGTTTCCCAGAGCTGTTTGCAAGCAACTGATAAAAGGTTGCATCTTGAAAACTAAGTTGGAAAGTTTTGACTGAGGCAGGTGAGCAAGATTTTCTATAGCATGTTCTTTAGCATCAAGAGATCCAAATGGCATGTCTCATAAAACTCTCAACTCAGCCTCAGCTCAAGGAAGTGGGATTTCTGCGTGAAGCTGCTCACTAATAATTTTTTTCTATAAACAGTATTTTAATATTTGTATAAATAGACCACAGTAATACAAAAAACCTGCAAGAATAGAGCATGGAAAAGATTTTCAAACCCGTGCATACAGCCTCTCCAGGCTACAAGTGACACTGGCTTCCCAGTCTCCCCTGGGCCAGGGTCAAGTGCTCTGGGGAATGCTTGAGGGAAAGGAATACCCCTCTGGGGCACTTGGCAAAGGGGTGAGCACAGCAGACTTGTGGCTCCTGCCCCTGACCTTTTGATCTGTTACAAAAATAATGCCATGTGCAGGTATTGGAGTAGTGGCTACTCTGGGGAGAGGGTGGCAGGAGTTGCTAAGTCCCAGGCGGGCCTGTTGGGCTGCTGTGCAGGCTGGTGGTGGCAGGCGGCCGGCACCCCACTGCCCTATCTTTGCACGTGCCAGACAAAGGCCTGCACTAGCTGGATCAGAGGTTCTTGACTCTCCGGGCTGGTCTTGGCGAGAGAGGTGGACTTGCCCTGAGGCGAGAGGATGCCAGCAGCAGAGGAGCTGGGGGCGCCCCTGCGGAAGTAGCTTGACAGGCTGGAGAGCAGTGTGCTCAACTCCGAACTGAGCTCCTGTTTCTTCTGGGGGGGTGCACAGCTGGGTCCCGCAGGCAACACATTGCCTGGGAGATGAGCAGGTAGAAGCAGTTCTCCATGGTAAACATCAGGAGGGACTTCAATGTTTTGGTCCCTTCTGCCTGTGTGCTGAGCCCCACAGCCTGTGTGCGGGGCTCCTTTTTCTTATCCAGCTCTCCGAGCATGTTTAAGGCCACAGTCACTGTGGCCAGAAGGGCATGGGTATTTACCAAAAAGGAGATGCATCACTTCCACTAATGAAAATAAAATTAAGGTAAGTCAAGCATTAACTAGTATTTGTAAGAACTTAAAATTTGATCATTAGCACCAGTTTTATAATTCTTTATTCAAGGTGAGGAAATGCATATTTCTTGGGTGTCCAGAGGCTGCCTGGGTACTGAATGAAGTTCTTGACTTTCAGTTGCATTATTTTAATGACAGTGACATGTTGACATTTTCCTGGCTGATAAAAATTCTTATTGCTGCCAAAAATTGTATTTGAACTTTGCAATAAAGTTAAATCACACATTTTTAACTTGAGATAAATATCTCTGAACTGTTATGCTGAGGGTTTTGCTCAAAGTCACTGAGCAAAATCAGTCCTTATAATGACTGTTACCTTCATTCTGAAATGCCTACAAATTGCTCTAGCTAATGCATTCTCTTCAACCAATATACTCTCCCAATTTACCACTGATGAGAATTTAAGCAACTGGACCGCGACATTGTGTCAGGAGCTCTCCGTGCTCCACCTTTCACTATTGATGGCATCCCTTTTCCCAACTGGATAGCAAACGATGCAGCCTCAAAACCCCAAGTTATTGCCTGTTCTCCTGGGCCACTCCCAGCATCAGCTGTTGTGAGTTGGTATTGATTCTGAATTCTCCAGAAGCAAACTGTGAGATGGAGTTTGCCATACAAGATATTTATTAGAGATCAACAGTTGTGGAAGATGGAGAATAGGATTGAGCAGGGAGAGAAGTCAAACCAATACAGGCACAATAAAACCTTGGCCAACGCTCACAGGAACTCAGGAGTATATATGACCCACAAGGGTGGCCCTGCATGGGGCTGAAGTGACTGGGTCTTTATACCCACCACAATCACTGGAGATGGGCTGCCCTCAGGTGAGGCAGCTTTCAGCAGTGGAAGTAAACCCCAAAGAAGCTGACAGACTGAAAATAGATGCTGACAACTGGGGCAAAACAAGTCATTCCTTGAAGAGAGATCTGTACCCAGTACAATCTACCTCTTGCCCTGTTTGGAGTCCACTTGGGAAACAATCCTTTAGGACCCCAGAGAACATCTTTTTCTGCAGAAACTTGAAAGTTAAGTGTGATGAATTACAGCTCTCAACACTGTATCTGGTACAGGAAGTTAGCCAGTGCTCAGGATTTCTCTCTTCTGCTATTTTTACTTGATTCCTTTTACCTACAGGCCACCACACCTGCTGGCCCCAGACTCCTCTCCCTAAGGAGTATGAATCCTGAGCCCATCATGATCTTCTCTGGCCAGGGTTGTGGCACTTTGTTATTTGCCATCACAATTGGGAAAGGGAGTACCAAGAGGTACCCAAGTGTTTCACCCAAGACCACACACATTGCTCCTTGATTTCACTGTGTGATAGCAGCACTGCTTTTTCTCCATGATGAAGATGCAGTACCCCTGCCAAGATGATAACTCTTCTGCTGCTGGTGCCTGCACACAAGAAGCCAAATGTCCAGTGAGATTTGTGTGTGACCCTTGGTGAAAAGAATGTCCCTTTGGGGAACCATAAGCTCTAGCCCTGGAGAGCCCAGTGTTGTGGGAAGGGGAGGCAAACCCTGCCCCACCATGATCCATTTGAGAGTAATGGTAAATGGCACCACAATGCTTCATGCCTTGGTTCTCAAACCCATGTATTCTTCTTATGGTAACAGTACCATATAAGAGCCTTTCATTCAATGTGTACATATATTGCCTCCTGGAGAATGAAACCTAGCTTGATAGATTGTTTGGATGATCTTGCTTAAAAGCCAAATTAAAGAATCAGTTCAACAGTAATCTACAAATATGGGGTTTCATTCTCCAGGAGGCAATATACGTACACATTGAATGAAAGGCTCTTCTATCATACTGTTACCATAAGAAGAATATATGAGAATACATGGGTTTGAGAACCAAGGCATGAAGCATAGTGGTGCCATATACCATTACTCTCAAAGGGATCATGGTGGGGCAGGGTTTGCCTCCCGTTCCCACAACACTGGGGAACTCTTGAGTGGTGTAGTATCTGATTTGGCCAGTGGGCACTATGGTCTTAATCCACTTCTCATATCTCCTTTGCTGAGAAGTGGGTTCCCTGGTTGGATGTCATATTATATGGAATTCCATGCTGGTGGTTCAAAAGTTCCATACACTTTCAGACAGTGTTGTTGGCTAAGGACCTTTTAAGGAAAAGAAAACACACAGATACCTGAAATATCTAACTCCTTCTATTAGAACAAATCTTTGTCCCTTCCAGAGAAGGAGTCCAGTGCAGTCAAATTGCCAACCAGTGGTTGCTTCCGTAATGAGGGGTCAGAGTTGGTCTCTGCTGCTGGCAGGCTAAATATTTGGAAGCAGCAGTAAAGGAGGAGCTTTAGGAAGTGAAAGCCCATTGCATTGGGCCAATACGTAACCTCCATCTCCCACACATGACTCTTCACTTCGTGTGCCTGTCGGGCCAGCATTTCAATGACTGAAACTGGAATCTGGCTGATAACTGCCTGTGTCATTCTGTCCACTTGGTTGCTTAGTGCTTCTTCTGTAGTTCTTAAGAGGCCTCTAGCATGTGATATAAAAATCTTCACACTTAATGCCCACTCCAATAAGTCTAAATATGCCTCTATTCCAGAACCCCTTCTCCATGATCTTCTAAGATTTCTCTTTTCAAGCTTAACCAACCACCCAGTCCATTCACCACTGCCCAGGAGTTTATATAAATTATAACCCCTGACCATTTATCCTTCCACACAAAGTGGACCAGGTGAAGCTCTGTCCATTGGAGGTATTTGCCCTAGCCGCTAATTTTAAAACCACTCCCAAGTGAGACTGAAGTGCCAGCCATTTTCAGCTGGCATTCACATACAAAGCTGACTCACCTGTAAATGCAGGTTGGCATTTTCCCTCCTCTGGTAACTAGTAAGGGATCTCCTATAGAGGGGTGTCAAACTCATTTTCACCGGGGGTCACATCAGTCTTGTGGTTGCTTTCTAAGGGCCAAATGTAATTTTAGGACTGTATAAATGTAACTACTCCTTAACTGTTAAGTGAGCTGGGTAGAAACAAGGTGCTGGGCAAAGTGTGCTGGGCCAAATAAAACAAGGTGGAGGGCCAGATTCAGCCCATGGACCTCATGTTTGTTGCTCATGTCCTATAGGGTTTGTGTGAATGCATATAAAGGGCCTGAAATGATATATGATAAATGTAGGGGCTAAATACATGGTAGCTATAAAGTCACTTCTCCCTGTGTCTTTATTTTGGATCTATATTTAAAAGGTATTGAAAGAATCCTCTCTGCTCCATACTTCCTAGGCAGACCTAAGGGTTAATGTCATGTCTGCCAAGTGTTTGTGCCCTTGGAAGAAGATGAAAACCTAGAGAGAGTTACCATGATTGTTAAAGTTGGTTGATAGTTAAGTTGGGCTTAGGAAGTCCTGATGAGATTTTCTTTTAGACTTTAATAAGGCATAGATGAGGCACTCAGGAGAACGAGACAGAGACAGAGACAGAGACGGAGAAGGGGAAAGCAAGTGGGGATGTGAGGATGTTCCCACAGTGCCTTGGTGGGTATCAGTAAACAAATATGAAGCTGCTCATTAAATGCCCAGGGGAAGCCTCTGCAGTGATGTCTGCGGATGGGTTTACTGCTGACAAACTGCTTGTTCATCCTTGTACTCAGTAGGGTCCCTACAAAGATCAACATCCAACAACCAGGCCAGTGTGTGTGTGTGTGCGTGTGTGTGTGTGTGTGTGTGTGTGACTGAGAGGGGGTGAAAAAAAGAAAGCATAAAGGAATCCATTTTCCTGAATATTTCTCACATTTGAAGATCTATCTCACAATAGTTGGTAAAATTATAATAACCACCAGTTAAGAGGAATTATTCATTACCATCCTAAGACTTGTGCTGAGTACTCTGAGGAAACAAAAATTTATTATATATGGGCCTGGCTTTTGAGGAGGTGTGGAATAGCCAGTACAGAAAAGTTAGAGCCTCCACGGGTCAAGGCAGTGCCCCTCAAACATTAGTGTGCATGGGTCCTCAGGGGGTCTTGTTAAAATCAGGTTCTGATTCAGCAGGTCAAAGTGGAACCTGAGATTCTGTATTTCTAACTAGTATCCAGGTGACACAATGCTGGTAGTCTCAAGCAGCACTGGGAATAGTGCTGAAGATAGTGGCTAAGAGGAGGAAGAATGTGTTGTGAGCTGAAGGGTTGACCAGGGAACTGCACAGGTGAGGTTGAGGTGGACACTGAAATATGGATAAGAAGTTAAACCCCCAGACAGGATTGAAGACTGTGATGTTATGGTGTAGAATAAATATATACTTAGCCTTCCTCTCTTTCCTGGTATAGAGCTCCTAAAACCCTTGGAATTTCCTAAGAAAAAAGAGGCACAAATGTGTCTTCTGTTAATGAGCTTACTTTAGAAAGCCCCCAAGTAGCCTAAGGATAGTGACTGCTAGGCAGGGAAATTGATCTTGTAATTAGAGGGTTGAAACTTTGAGTCCTACACCCTGACCCCTGAAGGGCTGGAGATTGAATCAATCATCCATAGTCAATGATTTAATCAGTCATACCTACCTACGCAGTGAAGCCACTATAAAAACCCAAAAGGATAAAGGTCAGAGAGCTTCCAGGTTTGGTGAGCACATGCATGAAAATTTGGGGAGAGTAGATTGCTTAGAGTGGGCATGGCAGTTCTGTACCCATTCCCATGTCTGCCCTATACTTCTCTTTCATCTGACTGTTCCTGTGTTATATCCTTTCATAATATATCAGTAATCTACTAAGTAAAATGTTTCACTGAGTTCTATGAGTCATTCTAGCAAATAAATCAAACCCAGAAAGGGATCATTGGTAGCTCTGGTCAGTAGGTCAAAAGCACAGGTAATAGCCTGAACTTGTGATTGGCATCTGAATTGTTGACTGAGCCCTTAACCTGTAGTATTTGAATTATAGAACACTAAGCTGATGTCAGAAAATGTATTCAATATATAGAGAAAAAACTCACATGTAGGAATTAGCAGAATTGTAAAGATATACAGTAAATCTTCACTTAATGTCATGGATAGGTTCTTGGAACTGCAGCAAAACAATGTGTGATGGAACCAATTTTATTATAGGTTAGTTAATATAAACAAGAGTTAAATTTCTACAGTATCTCATCAACATTATATATATTATATATATATATTATATATATATATATTATATATAACAAGACAGTATTGAATGAAAAATTACATAATTTGAGGACCTGCTGTTTTTGGGAAAAATGGGACCCTTTACGCAAAGGCTCAGAGAATGGGAATGCCAAGAGCACTCTGGGAATGCCAGGCTCCATCAAAAAGCCCTGTAGCTGAGAAAGGGGAACATGTTGTACCAGGGTGGTCAGGTCTAGAAGGGGATAGCTGGATTGTGACTTGGTTGTTTCATTAGGGGAGAGCCATGCTTATTGCTCCCCTTATTGCTGGTGTTGCTGTTAATGATAACAAAAGCAGATTAACATGACAATATCAAGCAGGATGCCATCAAGCAGGAGAGATGGAGACAAGTTTTCTTAGCATCATGAAGGAAGTCAATGACAAGAATGATAGGCCTTTTCAAGGGTGGTCAATAAAAGGAGCTGAATCTGTGCTATGGGTACTTTTCCTCCTTAGTTGAGAGCATATACTCATATTTTTAAATCCTAAATTCAGGCACTGGCCTTCGAACCCAAAAGTCGCTGGTTCAATTCCCAGCCAGGGCACAGAGCAGGTTGCAAGCCAGGTGTCCATTCAGGTCTGTAGCTCGAGGTAGGTAAAAGGCAACCATACATAGATATTTCTCTCCCTTTCTTCCTCCCTCCCTGCCCTTCTCTCTAAAAATGATTAATAAAATCTTAAAAAATAAAATAAAATAAAATAAAATCCTAAATTCAAGTATTCCATGATGGTGACACGTGAAACCCACACAGGCTCTTCATCCTCTCTTTGAGGTGGGCTTTCATGGAATAAAAGAATTTTGGAGCTGAAAGATACTTTGGAATGATCTAGTCCAACTTCTTCAGTTTATAGATGGGGCCTGGGGCCTGGGGCCCAGGAATTGGAAGAGACTTTTTAGGACAAAGTATACAAAGTACATTGATGGCAAAGAAAGGGTTAGATTTGATGGCCTCTCAACTTTCAATACAACGGGTCAAACTCTTCTTTTGGCCTATTATTTTAAAGTTGCTAATCATTCAGTGGTTGTTGGTATCTCCTCTTTAGGCTTTCTCTCAACTGACTTTACCTGTCCATCCATCTCCTGTCCTGGCCAGGAGGCCAAGGCCTTACAAGAAAAGCCCTGATGCCTGGGTCTTCTGCCTCCGGTGGCATGGACCTGCTCTTGCTATTGCCTGCAGAATGTTTGCCTCCATTTTCTGTGGATCAGAGACAGAGTAGCTAAGCTGGCCATAGGCCAGATGCATCCCATCCAACTATCTTGGAGCTGAGCAGCCCTGTTCTCCAACTTCTCCTTCTACCCCCTACCACTACAGCTGCTGGCAGAACTGACCCCCTGAATTCATTTCAAGCATCTTCTCTGACCACAATAGTATGAAACTATAAATCAATTACAAAAAAAAAAATCCTGACAAACACAGAAAACCATGGAATCTAAATAGCATATTAGTAAACAAGGAGTAGGTTAACAATGAGATTGAGGAAAAGTCAAAAGATACCTTGAGACGATGAAAATAAAAATACAATCCTCCTTCCCCCAAAAAAGCATTATTTGAGGCCACTGTTTCCTTATTGATATTCTATCTAAATGATCTATCTGTAGATGTCAAAGAGATGTTAAATTCTCCTACCATGACTGTATTACTGTTAGTTTCTCCCATTGTGTCTATCAATATTTACTTTATTTACTTAGATGCTGTACAGTTGGGTGTGTAAATGTTTACAAGGGCTATTTCCTCTTGTCAGATTTATGTCTTTGTCTCTTATTACAGACTTTGTTTTAAAACCTATTATTGATATCCCAGCTTCATTTTTGTTTCCATTTGCATGAAATATCTTTTTTCCATTCCTTTATTTTCAGTCTGTGTTTCTCTTTCATTCTGAGGTGAGTATCTTGTATAGTTTATGTATGCATCTGTGTTTTCATCCATTCAGCTTTCTATGTCTTTTGATTGGACTACCTAATCCATTTACATTTCAAGTGATCATTGATAAGTATACATTTATTGTCATTTTATTATTTATGTTCTTCTTTTTACTCTCTCTTCTTAAAGAAGGCCCTTTAACAGTTCTAGTAATACTGATTTGTTGGTGATGAACTTTAGCTTTATTTGTTTTTTAATACAGAATGAATAGAAAGAAATAGGGCTGCTTAGAGAAAAGAGGCTCCTTTTCATTTAATTTATAGGACTAGTGTCTGAACATTAGCATATAACTTCAAATAAGTCCCTCAAAGTCCTTCCCAGGTGGCACATGTTTGTAGAGAAAACTTTCCAAGACAATCTACTGCTTTCCTCATGTTTGAGAATGTGGTGGTTTAACCCCATTACTGAAATTAGGTGAAATCTATGTATGTCTATAATTTCTAACAACAGTCCAGACTTCAAATATGCTGTGCTGTTGCCCCACAGACAAATATTTGCCCAGATTATAAATTTGAATTTAGAAAATGTGGCCAGGTAAACATAGGTCCATTGTGTTCAGAGGTCCCATCAGCCCTGGCTTCAACGGTTGGTCCTGAAAGGACCCTTGTAGAGTCTTCGGGAGCTAATAGGAAGCCAACATTAACTACTCACTTTTGAAGGTGTTATTTTATTCACAGAGCTGTAAGCCTGGGCCTTTTTAAAAAATACACATTCTGTCTATGGGAATGTCAGTAGTTACAGGGCCCCTGAAAAAATTTTCCAACAAAGGAGTAAGTCTCTTGGAACATTTAGTAGCAGTTTACCTCCTGGTTTTCATGATGGTTTTTTGTTTGTTTGTTTGTTTGTTTGTTTTTGTTCTTAATTCCCATACCCAGCCTGTTGGGTCCTATCATGCAATAAGAGAGTGGCAGTGAGGATGTACTTGAGCCAAATAGAAGCATGGAAACCTCTCTACACCCTAAGAAACCAAGATCCAAATGTTCAAACCTTATTATGTCTGAACACCACTTAGCCCCACAGCAGGAATAAGGAGTTGCTGTTGTGGAATTCTGCTGACTAAAGAGCTCCCTGTGCAAAATTCAGTTAATGCACAGAACTTTACACATAAGAACACATTAGTTTATTTAGTTATGCTTTATCAAAAATTACATGTCTTCTGTTTTTACTTTCATGCATAAATTATTTAGCTTTCATTTGAAATATTATCTTGAACTTCTTTAAATAGTTGGTAAAAATACTGTCTTCAGATATATTTACCAGCAATAATAGCAGAGCAAAACCAAGTAACTAACAGTTCTTTTCTTTAATTTTATTAATTTCTTGTTGTTGTATTACAATTGTTTCATTTTCCCCTTGTTGCTTCCCCCTGCTCCACCCACTCCATCCCCTCTCCTACATTCGATACCCCCACCTCATTGTCCATGTCCATGGTTCATTCATGCCAGCTTCTTGACTAAACCCTTCCCCTTCTTTCTCCCCATCTTCCCACCCCCTTACCCTTCTGGTTACTGTCATTCTGCTCCTTGTTTCCATGTCTCTGATTCCATTCTGCTCATCTGTTTGTTTTGTTCATTAGTTTCCTGTATTGGGTGAGATCATATGGTATTTGTCTTTTTACCACCTGGTTTATTTCACTAAGCATAACACTCTCCAATTCCAACCATGCTACTGCAAAAGGTAGGAGTTTCTTCTTTCTTTCTGCTGTGTAGTATTCCATTGTGTAACTATACCGAAGTTTTTTGATCCATTCATCCACTGATGGGCACTTAGGCTGTTTCTAGCACTTGGCTATTATAAATAGCACTGCTATGAACATAGGAGTAACATAGGTTCTTTGAAATTGGTGTTTCAGGGTTCTTCCGGTATAATCCTAGGAGTGGAATTGCTGGATCAAAAGGCAGTTCCATTTTTAGGTTTTTGAGGAAATTCTATACTGTTTTCTATAGTGGCTATACCAGTCTGTGTTCCCACCAATAGTGCCCTAGGGTTCCCTTTTCCCCACATCCTTACCAGTAACAATTCTTTAAGTGAGACATAAAGCTCTCTCTCCCTAGGCCAAGGAGTTTTCATTTGAAATACTTTTATTATCCTAACTAGGCAAGTGGTTGCTTAGTAATCCTCCTTATCAATGATTCAGGTTTTCTCCTGACTGCCTTATAAAAAGATAGTACCTTTAGTACCTTCTATTTCTTCCCTTCCAAATCTAATAAGAAATTATTTTTGTAAAAGATTACCCTCAAGAAATACATACTTTAATTTATCTCACTAGCATGTAACTAAATTTAAAGGTGAATAATAATTAGTGTTATGCTTCTAACAGTGGTTCTCAAACTTTGGTATGCATCAGACTCTCCTGGGAAACTTCCTATTTCAAAAAGCCAGAGGCTGTATATTCCTTTCTAATACACCAGTGTTGGAGAACCATGATCATACTCTGCATGCACCTACTACAGAATAACCAGAGCCCAAAGGTCTCACTTGTCCACCTGCTGATGCCAATCAAAATTATATTAATGCCTGAGATTTCACAAGTAGCACTAAGAAGATTTCTCCAATGCTTAATTATAACCACATACCCAGATGCAAACAGGTTCCCAGAGGACCAGAATCAGTTCATGTATCTGTGTGCTGTACACAGATGGGCTCTGTTTGGGTCGTGGCTTCCTGAACATTCATTCTATGAGAAGATGAACATCAGAGGAAGCAAACAAAGCCACACCAAGAGGAAAACAAAGTCTGTACCTCGCTTTCTCCAAAATAGGGATGTCAGTTAGTTATTGAGACTTACTCTGCAATCACAAAGTTGGAGACCCTAAAATTCATTGAAATAAAAGCTGGTGTGGTATTTTCTTACCTGAGACTTTAAGGAGTTCAAAGAGCCCTCTCTCTGGAGTAGTTTAAAGCACAAATCTGGTAGTACATATGTGACTTGAAATTTTGTGACCTTCAGAGGAAAATCGGTCTGCTTCCTGGAATGGCTTAGAACATTATCTCCATCCTGTAGCCCTGGATCAAACAGGCCTATACAATTGAGATGTAACTTCTCTAGAGACACATGAGAAGGAATAGGAAATATGGAGAAAGAAAATGAAGGCAGAAAATACTCTGGACCTTAACAGAATTTCAGCTTTCAAAATAATCTCTCCCTCCACTCCCAACATAAAGAACAAACAAAATTTTTGCTTAAAAATATGTTTACTAAACAACGGTTTTCAATTAGGTACTTAGAAAGCAGGTATTGTCTTTCCTTCAGTTGGAAAGACCAATGAAACAGATACTTGCCTCAAGGCTCATTTCCCAATAAAACCTTCTATTGGTAACTATTGACTTCTTCACAAACCACAAGAAACAGAGTTCTGTAGAAGAGATAAGAAAGCATGCTCAAGTTCCGAGCAAGTCTCTTCAAAGAAGAATCTAGTCTTCATTTCTTCACATTCAGGAGTCTCTTGGCTACAAACCCATATTGACATCTTAGCAAGAATCTGGGCTATAAAGATTTAAATTTTGCACAACAGCCCTGGCTGGTGGCTCAGTGGATAAAGCGCTGGCCTGTGAACTCAAAAGTCCCTGGTTCACTTCCCCAGCCAGGACACATAATCAGGTTGCAAGCTAGGTCTCCAGCCAAGTCTCCAGCCAGGTCCGTGGCTAGAGGCAGGTGAAAGGCAACCATACATTAATGTCTCTCTGCCTCTGTCCTTTCCCCTCTGTCTAAGAATAGTGAATAAAATCTTTATTTTTAATACATTTTATTTATTTTGCTATTACAGTTGTCCCAGTTTTTTCCCCCTTGCCCCCTCCCCATAGTACCACCCATTCCCTCCAGCAATGTCCCCCTCAGTTCATGTCCATGAGTCATGCATTTAAGTTCTTTGGCTTCTCCTTTCCTTTATTCTTCTTAACATCGCCTTGTCTAGTCTATAACCACCAATGTGTACTTTTTTCCCCCCTTTCACATCTAGACAATTCACCATTTAATTACTGCCTTCTGTCAGCATCTCAAAACATATTAATACAAAGTTTTCTTTTTGTTATTTCAAAATGCCTACATTAATTCATTTGTTTAAAGAATTACTTTTTAAGTAATATGAATTGCAATATTACCAAACACATACAAAAATACATTTATAAACATACATAATTTTACACATATTTAAAGTACATACTGGACTTTGAAGAGTTATTACAAAAAATTTTAAATGTGCCAATAGCTTACATAATTATTACATGTTAAATTATTGTTTTAGATATATTGTAGCAAGATTAAACAGTTTTTCTTCTTTAATACCGATTTTACTCTGGAATGCTATTTTTGTGAAATACATCACAGAAATGATGTATTACAGAACTCATTTTTGCCAAAGTTGTCCTAGAGACAGTGCCAAACCCATAGTAAAAAAGGAATTTGATTTTTGAGTCAGATCCTCCCCTCTCCAATAAATAATACAACTCAACTTTATTTTAAGCCAATGGAACTACAACCTATTCTTTTTGGCATTTTCCATCTTAAATAGTAGATTTATTTATTTATTTATTTATTTAGGCTGTGCACAGGTCTTACTTCTTTGAATACTCTCTGTTTTCCTCTACATGTGTTTTACAAGTTGAAGCCTTCAGAAATAATGGTACTTGCAGTGCTCAGCGGTCCCCAGAGTAGAAATTATTATGTCTACTAAGTTGAGGTAAAAAATAAAAGAAAGAAAGAAAAGAAATCCCTAGGATTTAAATAATTTTGTAGAATGGTATTCTAGCTATTTTTTGAACTTGTGGACTTCCTGTGTGGTCCTAAACTAACCCCCGAACTATTTAAGAGTCTGTTGAGGTAGAGGTTAGGGATGTTCACATTTCAATAATAAAGTTTACTATAGCATTAATTTCTTTTCCCAAGCATCCCCAGTTTGGGGGCCTTCATAACTGGAAATGTATATTTCCATGATTTAGTTGAAAGGAATCTCATCTAATTTACATGCTAATATAAGAATATATATGTCTATGTACACAAATCATATAGTTTAGTAGTTTGCAACTTCCATCCAAATTGGTCTTCATTCTCAGAATCTTTTCTAACCTAAAGATTGACCGATTTCATAACACACCCATGACCACTTGGTTGCTCTTTAAAACATAAATTGCTAACAAAATCTATGTATTACACACACACACATAAGCACATATTTTGTAACAGTGAATAAGAAAGATAGCATGTCTTCTATGTAATATACATCCACATTTTCTTACTTTTTTCTTCTTCCTTAACTGCATTCGATTTTTCTGAGTTATCAGAACATGATTTTCCCATATTGTGAAATAATTCCAATCTAAGAAAACTTAACCTGCAGTATTGCAGATACAATATACAACATTATACCTTATTTAGTAAAATCTATTTATAACAAGATCATTCTAAAGCATTCATAAGTTGAAATTGATTCTTTCCAACTTTGATTGGTACATTTAATACATTTACTTTAAGATTATTATTGATAGGTACTTATTCATTATCTATTTTTTCCTTTGTACCTGTGTTCCTTTCTGTCTGTTTCTTCATCTTCTTAAAGCAGACCCTTTAGCATCTCTTGCAATGCTGGTTTGGTGGAGATGTATTCTTTTAGACTTCTTTTTATCTGGGAAACTCCTTATTTCACCTTCCATTTTGAATGACAGCCTTGCTGGGTAGAGTATTCTTGGTTGCAGGCCTTTGTTTTTCAGTGCTTGAAATATTTTTTGCCATTTCCTTCTAGCTTGTTGTGTTACTGTTGAGAAATCAGCTGATAACCTTATAGGTTAACAGCTTATATGTTATTAGCTGTTTCTCTCTTGCTGCTTTTAGGATTCCCTCTTTGTCTTTGAAATTTGCCATTTTCACTATGATGTGTCTTGGAGTGGGCTTGTTTAGGTTCATCTGCCTTGAGACCCTCTGTGCTTCCTGAACTTGCATGCCTTTTTTTCTCCTCAAGTTAGGGAAGTTTTCTGTCATTACTGTTTCAAGCAGGTTTTCCATCCCTTGCTCCTCCTCTTCTCCTTCTGGTATCCCTATGATATGGATATTATTACATTTCATATTGTCCTGCAGCTCTCTTAAAACCTCTTCATTCATTTTTAGTCTTTTTTCATTTTGTTGCATTGCCTGGGAATTTTTTTCTACATTGACCTCCAGCTTGAGAATTCAATCCTCTGCTTTCTCTCACCTGCTTTTGATTGCATTCTCCATTTCCTCCTGGTTCTTATTGATGGTTTCTATGTCCTTTTTAATGCTTGTGTAGTTCTCAATAAGTTCCTTATAGCTTACCTGAAGTTGTTTATAGTTTTCCTTGAGCTTGATAAGCTCATTAAGCTTCTCTAGCTATCATCATTATTTTGAATTCCATGTCTGATAGGGTGCTTGCCTCTATTTCATTTTGCACTCTTCCTGGGGATTCTTTCTTTCCATTTGCTGAGGGTTTATTTCTTTGTCCCCCCATTTTAGGTGGCTCTTGTTTGTTTCTGCTTCTTAGATTGGTCTGCTTTGACTTACAGCCTTAGTGGTGTGACCTTCTGTGGTGTAGAGGTGCACTTTGTTTACTTCCTGCATCTGTGCATGAAATTATTATCTGGAGATAGGAGTTTTTGAAATGCAGGATTTGGAGCTGTCACCAAGCTGCTACACAATGAGGACAGGAGCAGCCATTCTCCACTGGTAAGCAAGGTCCAGAGCTTCTTATGGCTTGGAGCTGCATCCAGGGGAGACCCCTGCTAGGCCAGGTCCCATTTAAGTTGTGCCCATGAGGGCAGGTGCCAGCCTCTGTCACTTTCTCTGCATCATTTCACCAGAGATGCAGGGTCACCCTATCTCCCCACCACAGCATTCCTCCCCTTCGCCAGCCCCGCTTCCTCCCCTTCACCAGCTCCACTTCCTACAATCTTTAATAAATAAATAAAAATAAATAAATTTTGCACAACAAAAATAAAACAAAGTCTAAATGCAGTCATGTTCTACAAGTAACATTTTTATAATCATTAAAATTTGCTGTTTTGCAACTAGAGAAGAAAGGAAGACTGGCAAAGGGGAGGTTACCCATCAAAAATGTAGAAGGAATGAATGTGGGGTTCACATGAAGCTGAGTTTGAAACTTGGTTCCACCACCTTCCAGCTGTTTGGCTGCAGATAAAACTGGTTAATTTGGAGAAGGACCAAGATGGCAGAGGAGTAAGTGGAGCTACATTAATCACCTCCCAGGTCACATCTGGAATTACTTTTTTGGAGAAAAAATCAGCTGGAATTACCAGAACACCAGCTGGAAAGAAGCCTTATAACCACAGCAGAATAGAAGAGGCTGCTTCATCACAACATGACTGGTAGGAATTGCGGAAATGTGAGAGGGCTGGCTGGGCCCCCACTGAACACAGCAGCAGAAGGGATAGAACCAGGGCTCCACCTGAGAAGGGTGGGTTCTGGTCCCCGAGCTGAGTGCCCCAGCTATAGCAACATGGCAGAGAGCAGAGCAGCATCCAGCTGAGAAGGGTGGAAAGCCATCGAGTTTGCTGGCCTATGAGAGCACTGGATTCAGAGAACTACAAGGGTGACCACAACGAAAACTCATTGGCGCCCACCTACCCTGGGCTCCAGCAGAGGGAGGGCAGAGTGGGCTGGAGACACATGGGGAAAGTTTGCTGTGGTGGCTTGAAGGAGAGAAGTGGGGAAGGGGCTGTGGGGATCTCGGTGCTAACTCAGCACGTACACCTCAGGTAGACTGCACTGCGCACAGCAGCTTCCACTTGACGGTCCTCATAGCCCTGCCCACTGGGCGCAATCTGCCCCACCCAGTGGTGCCTGAGCCTGGCACCTGGTCACAGTTCTTTGATTTACATCTAAATAAATCTCTCCCGCCCTGCCCTGTCTGAGCAGAGATACAAGTTGGCACCTGAAGTGGTATTTCTCGCCCAGCAGCTCCTGGGTCTGGCAGCTGATTGTGGATTAATTAGTTTGCAACTGAGTTGGTCTGCCTCGCCCAGTGGCACCTGGGCCTGGAGACTGATCACAGATTCATTGATTTACAACTGAATTTTCTGTCTAGCCCAGGGGCCCCTTAGCCTGGCAGCTGAACAGAGATTGATTGGATTACAATTGAATCTTTCAATCTAGCCCAGAAGTGCCTGAGCCTGGTAGCCAATCACAGATTCATTGGATTGCAGTTGAATCTTGCTAACATGAATACAAGAAACATACTTTCAGTGTGCAGAGGGGAGGAGTGTGGAGGAGAAGGAGATAAGGAAGGGGAACAGTTTAGTCAAGGAACTAGCATCAGTGACCCATAGACACAAATGACATGTGGGATTGACTCTGGAGATGGATAAGGAGGGTAGGGAAGGGGAAAGCAGAGGGGGGAAAATGAGATGAATGTAATATAACAACAGTAAAAAATAAATTTAAAAAATCAAATAGAATAAATAAATAAAATTGAATCCTGCTGCCTAGCCCAGTGCACCTGAGCCTGGCAGCTAATCATAGATTCATTGATTTACAACTGAATCTGTCCCACCAAACTGCACCTGAGCCTGGTATCTGCTCACAGATCCATTGGATTACAATCGAACCTCTCTGTCTAGTTCAGCAGGGCCTAAGCTTGGTAGCTAATCACAGGTTCATTGATTTATAACTGAATCGATCTGTCCCCCACAAGCTGCATCTGAGCCTGGCAATGGATCACAGATCCACAGGATTACAACTGCATCAATCCTTCCAGTCCAGCTGCCTTATCCTGGCAGCTGATAACAGTCTGGTTGGGTTACAGCAAAACATAAAAATGGGGAGAAAAGACACAGTCCATTGCCAAAAGGAATAGAGGAATCGCCAGAAAGATTGCCAAATGAAACAGAGGCAAGCAAACTATCAGTAATGGAATTCAAAGTAATGATAATAGAGAAGCTCAGTGAGCTCAGTGAGCTCAAAGAAAATGACAAACAACTCTAAGGGAACTACAAAGAACTCCAGGGAAGCTACAAAAAGCTTTCTGAGAACTACACCACCATTAAAAAGGACATAGTAACTATCAACAAGAGCCAGGAGGAAATGGAGAATACAACTTCTGAATTGAAGAATACAGTAGAAAGAATTGACAGAAGGCTAGAGGAAGCAGATGATGGGATCAGTGAGCTGGAGGACAATATAGAAAAATATTCCAAGACAGTGCAACAGAATGAAAAAAGACTGAACAAGATTGAAGAGGTTTTGGCCCTGGTTGGTGGACCAATGGATAAGTCGCCAGCCCGTGAACCCAAAGATCACTGGTTCGATTCCCAGCCAGGGCACATACCCAGGTTGCAAGCCAGATCTCCATCCAGGTACCTGGCTGGATGAAAGGCAACCATACACTGCCTCTCTCCCTTCCCCTCTCTCTAGAAATAATAAATAAAATCTTTTAAAAAGTAAAAGAAAAAAAGAATGAAGAGGTTTTAAGAGAGCTGCAGAACAACATGAAATGTAACAATACTCGTATCATAGGGATACCAGAAGAAGAGAAACAAGGAATGGAAAACCTGTTCAAAAGTAGGAACAGGCTGGAGGCACAGTGGATAAGGTGCCAGCCTGCGAACCCAAAGGTCACTGGTTCAATTCCCAGCCAGGGCAACATAACCAAGTTGCAAGCCAAGGCTCCAGCCAGATCCATAGCTGGAGGCAGGTGAAAGGCAACCATACATTGATATTTCTCTCCCTCTCTGCCTCTCTCCCTTCCACTCTCTGTGAAAAGTAATAAATAAAATCTTTATAAAAAAATTTTTTTTAAAGTAGGATGAAAACTTCCCTAACATGATGGATGAAAATGTTACTCAAGTTCAGGAAGCACAGAGGATCCCAATGAAGATGAATTCAAACAGACCCACTCTAAGAGACATCATAATTAAAATGGCAAAGGTCAAAGGCAAGAAAAGAATACTAAAAGCATCAAGAGAGAAACATCTAGTAGCATATAAGGGCCCCCCGATAAGGTTATCAAGTGATTATTCAACAGAAACAGTACAAGCCAGAAGGGAATAGCAAAAATATTCCAAGCGATGGTAAACAAAGGCCTACAACCAAGAATGCTCTACCCAACAAGGCTCTCATTCAAAATGAAAGGAGAAATAAGGAGTTTTACAAACAAATGAAGGCTAAAAAAAATACATCTCCACCAAACCAGCATTGCAAGAAATGCTAAAGAGTCTGCTTTAAAAAGATGAAGAAACAGAGAGAGACAGAGAGGAACATAGCTACAAAGGGGAATAATAGCAATAAATAAGTATCTAGCAGTAATAACCTTAAATGTAAATGGTTGAATGCACCAATCAAAAGACATAGGGTAGCTGAATGGATAAGAAAACATGACCCTAGATATGCTGTCTTGAAGAGACCCACCTCAGAACAAAAAATCTACACAGATTGAAAATGAAGAGATGGAAAAATATATATCAAGCAAATGGACATGAAAAAAAAGCAGGGGTAGCAATACTTTTTTCAGACAAAATAGATTTTATGATGAAATCCATAAAAAGAGACAAATAATGACATTTCATAATACTTAAGGGAACAATCCATCAAGAAAATATAACTGTTATAAACATATATGCACCCAACACAGGAGCACCCATATATATAAGGAAAATCTTGGAGGACTTCAAGGAGGATATGGATAGCAACACACTAATAGTAGGGGATTTTAATACCCCATTATCAACAATGAACAATCTTCCAAACAAAAAACATCAAGAATATCGTGGCATTGAACAACACTCTAGATGAAATGGACTTAACTGATATATACAGAACCTTTCACCCCAAAGAAGCAAAATACACATTATTTTCAAATTCACATGGGACTTTCTCAAAGGTTGACCACATGGTAGGTCACAAGACAAGCCTCCACAAATACAGGAAAACTGAAATCATACCAAGCATCTTTTCAGATCACAATGGCTTGAAACTAGGAACCAACCTCAAGGGGAAAAAACAAAAAACACTAACTCATGGAGGCTAAATAACATGCTATTAAGTTAAAAAATGGGTAAACAATGAGATCAAAGAAGAAATCATAAAGTTTCTGTAAACAAATGACAATAAATACACAACATCCCCAAACCTATGGGACACAGCAAAGGCAGTCCTCAGAGGAAAATTCGTAGTAGTACAGGCCTACCTAAAAAGGATAGGAAAACCAACCTTATACAAACAACCTAAACATAAAGCTGTAATAACTAGAAAAGTAACAACAAACAAAGCCCAGAGCAAATAGAAGGAAGAAAATCATCAAGATCAGAGTAGAGTTAAATGACTTAGAGACTAAAACTACAATTCAAAGAATCAATAAATCCAGGAGCTGGTTCTTTGAAAAAATAAACAAAATTGATAAGCCTTTAACCAGACTCACCAAGAAAAAAAGAGACAGGACCCAAATAAACAAAATCAGAAATAACAGAGGAGAAATCAAAACTGATACTTCAGAAATACAAAGAATTGTAAGAAATTACTACAAACAATTATATGACAAGAAATATGACAACCTGGTTGAAATGGACACATTTCTGGAAATGTATAACCTACCAAAACTGAATCCAGAAGAAGAAGAAATCCTGAATAGGCCAATAACAACTAGTGAAATTGAAGATGTAGTCAAAAATCTCCCAAAGCACAAGAGCCCTGGACCAGATGGCTACACAGCTCAATTTTACCAAACATTTAGAGAAGAACTTACTCCTATCCTTCCCAACCTATTCCCAAAAAATCCAACAAGAGGAAAGACTCCCAAAGTCTTTCTATGAGGCCAATATAATTCTACTCCCTAAACCCAGTCAAGACACAACTAAGAAAGAAAACTACAGGCCAATATCTCTCATAAACATAGATGCTAAGATTCTCAACAAAATATTGGCTAACCAGATCCAGTAATACATTAAAAAGATTATACAGCATGATCAAGTGTGATTCATCTCAGGGATGCAAGGATGGTACAACAAATTGATAAATGTAATACACCACATCAACAAAATGAAATATAAAAGCCATATATATGATCATATCAATAGATGCTGAAAAAGCATTTGATAAAGTACAGCAACCATTTATGATAAAAACACTCAACAAAATGGGAATAGAAGAAACACACCTCAACATAATGAAGGCCATATATGAGAAACCTGAAGCCAACATCATACTCAATGGGCAAAAAGCTTTCCCCCTAAGATCAAGGAACAGGCAAGGGTGTCCACTTTCTCCATTTCTATTCAACATCGTTTTAGAAGTTCTAGCCATAGCTATCAGACAAGTAAAAGGAATCAAAGGTATCCAAATTGGAAAGGAGAAAGTCAAACTGTCATTAATTGAAGATGATATGATAATATACATACAAAACCCAATAGATTCCACCAAAAACCTATTCAACTTAATAAGCAAATTTAGCAAAGTAGCTGGATATAAAGTCAATATCCAGAAATCAAAGGCATTCTTGTATACCAATAATGAAACATCAGAGATAGACGCTAGGAAACAAATCCCATTTACCATAGCAACAAGAAAAATAAAGTACTTAGCAATAAACTTAACCAAGGAGGTATAAGGCCTGCACTTAAAACTACAGAACATTGAAGAAAGAAATTAAGGAAGATACAAATAAATGGAAGCATATACCATGTTCATAGATGGGAAGAATTAAGATCATTAAAATGGCCATATTACCCAAAGCAATCTATAGATTCAAAGCAATCCCAATTAAAATACCAATGACATATTTCACAGATATAGAAAAAAAATACTTCAAAAATATATATGGAGCCAAAAATGACCACAAATAGCCACAGCAATCTTGAGAAAGAAGAACAAGATAGGAGGAATCACAATACCAGACATCAAACTATACTACAAGGCTACTGTAATCAAAACTATCTGGCATAAGAATAGACATATAGATCAATGGAACAGAATAGAAAGCCCAGAAATAAACCCAGGGCTCTATGGTCAATTAATAGTCCACAAAGTGGGAAGGAACATAAAATGGAGTAAAAATAGTCTCTTTAACAAGTGTTGTTGGAAGAACTGGACAGGTCATACAAAAAAAATGAAACTAGACCACCAACTTACACTATACACCAGAATAAACTCAAGATGGATAAAGGATTTAAACATAGGTCATGACACCATAAAAGTCCTAGAGGAAAACATAGAAAGTAAAATTTCATATATCCTATGTAGAAATATTTTCACTGATATTTCTCCAAAAAAAAAAAAAAAAAGGAAATAAAGAAACAAATAAACAAAAGGGACTATATCAAACTGAAAAGTTTCTATTTAGCTAAAGAAAACACCAGGACATTGAGGTTTTACAACTTCTTTCATCCTATTTCTGAGCATTTGGTATTCATCCTACCTTCAGTAGCATGATTAGCAAGTGATACACTGTCTGTTGCACACAACTCAGTAACAAAAATGAGCACAGCTTCACCTGCAGTGGTGAACTTCTTTTCTTAGGTCCAACAAGGCCTTGCTACTCAAAATGTGATCCACACCTGCAGCCCTGACACCATCTGCAGCTGCTGCAAGCAAGGCCCACAGGCCCCACCCCAGACCTATCAAATAATTTTAACAAAATTCTCAGGTGATTCTTTTGCATGTTCAAGTTTGAGAAGCATTTTCATGAAGTACTTTGTTATTGTTTTGCAAAAAATAATTATATATATGTGTGTGTGTGTGTAAATAAATAATTTTGGCCATTTAAAAAAAAAAAAGAAAAAGAAAACACCAGGAAATTTAAAAGGAAAACAACTGTATGGGAAAGCATATTTGTCAATGATATCTCAGACAAGGGTTTGATATCCAAATATATAAAGAACTTATGCAACTCAACAACAGGGAGACAAACAGCCCAATTAAAAGATGGGCAAAGGGCCTGTACACCTCTCTGAGGAGGACATACAAAGGGCCTAAAGGCATATGAAAGAATGCTCAACATCACTAGCCATCAGAGAGATGCAAATTAAAACCACAATAAGATACCACCTCACACATGCCAGAATGGCAATCATCAACAAATCAAATAAGTGCTAGCTAGGATGTGGGGGAAAGGGAACCCTGGTGCACTGTTGGTGGGAATGCAGACTATTGCATCCACTAGCATCCACTATGGAAAACAGTATGGAGTTCCCTTAAAAACTAAAAATGGAACTGCCTTTTGATCCAGCAATTCCACTACTAGGATTATACCCAAAGAACCCCAATTCCAAAGAACCTATGTTCATAGCAGCACTGTTTACAACAGCCAAGTGCTGGAAACAGCCTAAGTGCCCATCAGTGGATAAATGGATCCAAAAAGTTTGGTACTGTTACACAATGGAATGTTACACAACAGAATGAAAAAAGAAACTCCTCCCCTTTGGGACAACATGGATGGAGAGTATTATGGAACTGGAGAGTATTATGCTTAGTGAAATAAACCAGTCAGTGAAAGACAAATGCCATATGATTTCACCCATTACAGGAGACTAATGAACGAAACAAACAAACAAGCAAAACAGAATCAGAGACATGAATACAAGGAACAGACCTTTAGGGTGCAGAGGGGAGGGAGTGAGAGTGGGGAGAAGGCAAAGAAGGGGAGCAGTTTAGTCAAGGTACCAGCATGGATGACCCATGAACATGGATAACAAGTGGGATTGACTTTGAAGGGAAATGGGTGGGTGGGGAAGGGAAGAGAAGAGGGGGAATGGGATGAATGTAATACAACAATAAACTTAAATTTAAAATAAATAAATAAAGTAAAATAAAACTGTTTAACTTGTTGGGACATTAGTTTCCTTATCTGTAAAATTAGGAGAGTAAAAGAATCCCTCAACAGTTTTCTGGGAGGATTAAATTCAATGACAACATTGTGGTTGCGAGGGAGTCTGTAAGGAAACAAGACCACACTACATTTTAAGCAAAATTCTCCAGTCATTGGCACATTAGTTACTGTAAGAAAGAAAATGGAGGCATAGAATGTATGGAAGTATCCTGTCTTGTTATATCTTCTAAAAAAAAAATGCATAGGGAACTTCATTATTTTTTGAGCATCTGAATTACATGGCCAGGACTATCCTTGGCATTATTGGAGATTTAAAATATGGTCCCTGTCCTAGAAGAAGCTATAATCAAATTGTTCAGACAAGCCATACAATTGTCTAACTGTTAGGCAAAGAAAAAATTAAGTATATTGATTCCCAGCCAGGGCAATATAACCAGGTTGCAAGCCAGGTCTCCAGCCAGGTCTCTAGCTGGAGATAGGTGAAAGGCAATCATACATTGCTGTCTCTCTTCCTCTCTGCCTCTCTCCCTTCCCCTCTCTCTAAAAATAATAAATAAAATATATATTTTTTAAATTAAGTATAAAACTAAATGCTAACTTCATAAAGAAAGAATGAGCAGTCCAAAACAATGTGAGCTTGAGAAAAGCATTCCGAAGGTGGTCAGGTTAGGGGAAAGCTTGAATAAGGATGCCTCACATCTCTTTGTTTACATCAGTCACCATGAGACACTCATGTCCCAGACCATGCCCCACCCTCTATACACTTCTATATACTTCCACACCCACTCAACCTCACCCTCTTTCTAACCCATCAAACCCTTGTCCTCTGCCCTCTAATCTCATTATCTAAAACACTGAAATCTCCTTACCCTCATTTCTAAGAATCCTTTCCACCTTCTTGCCCTCACCACATTCCACCAGACTTTCCTGCATCCTCTGAAGCAGCAGCTATTTCTCACACATACACACAAGTTACCCACTGGGCCAGGTTCCACATTGCCTCTTCCAGCATCTCCTCCCAAAACCCCAGTGATTCTAAAGCACAAACTCTCAAACCAGAACTCCTTGTTGGTGTCACCTATACACACCCAGGGCCCATCCCCATTTCTTGAAGAGATTAGTACTGGGCTGATACTCTTGTCAACATTTCTTCTGAGATAGAATAATATTCTCCACCAACTCTATTTGCCAAAGATGTCCACGTCCTAATCCTTGGAACCTGTGAATGTTACATGGTGATATGGGTTGAACTGTGTCTCCTCCCTTGAATTCATACATTGAATCCCTAATCCCCAGTACCTCAGACTGTGAGTGTATTTGGAGATCAGGCCTTTAAAGGGGTAATTTAGTTAAAATGAGACCATTAGGTTGAGCTCTAATCCAATCAAACTAATGTCCTTATAAAAACTGGAAGTGTGCACACACTGAAAGACCATGAAAGTATACAGTGAGAAGGAAAGGTGGCCATCTGCAAGGCAAGGAGAGAGGCTTTAGGAGAAACCAAACCTGCTGCCACCTTGAGTCTAGACTTTTAGCTTCCAGAACTGAGAAATAAGTTTCCATTATTTAAGCCACCTGGTAGTGGTATTTTGTTATGGCAGCCCAAGCAGACAAATACATATGTCAGAGATATGTCAAAGGTTGCAGATGAAATCAAAGTTGCTAATGAACTGACCTTAAAATAGGAAGATTATCCTGGATTATCCAGGTAGGTCCAATGTCATAATAAGGATCTTTAAAATGAAAGAGGAAAGCAGAGAGGTAAGAGTGATATGTTGAGAGAAAAACAAGACCCACTGTTGCTGGCTTTGAAATTGAGAGAAGGAGTCATCAGCCAAGTAATGTACATAGCTCTAGAGCTGGGAAGAACCTGATGGTCTCTCACAGCTTCCAGAAAAGAACACAGCTCTGCTGACACCTTGATTTTAGCGCATGAGACCTCAGTTGGTCTTCCACTCTATAGAAAAGAAACAATCAATTTGTGTTACTTAAATCACCAAATTTGTGATAGCTGGTCACAGCAAGAATAGGAAACATAAATTTCTGTCATAAGCCTTGGAGATTTTGACATCTACTTAGACAATCAATCCGGTATATTCCATTCCTTCTGCTCCTTTAGTTTTTCTCCTCCAAAGACCCGATTCTGTACCCTTCTTCCTTTTATTCCTATGGCCTTGTCATTCCTATGGCTTTGTCATTGCCTCTAACTTTAATCTTTCCGTAACCTTACCCTCAAGTTTCACACTCTCCAAATTCCACAGTTCTTATCTTTCCATCTCACTTCCTTAGGTCCTGAACCCAGACTAAATCCTTCAGCTGCACTCCCTCTTACCCTCAAGCTCTTCTCAGCTGAGATGTCATTGGCCATAAATATAATCATCCTTTACTCTTTTTCTCCTTCATGTTCATGTGGAAAAACCATGCCCCAGAAAAATCCAACACTCCACCTACTCCAAACCTGTGTCCAAGCATCTGACCATGATGGGCAGAAAACATTCTGTCAGCTCCTCAGTCTCAGCTTAAATTCATGACTAATAACCTCAAGAGGACACTCATTGCCGCCAGGCAATTCCACCACATTCCCCTCCATTCACTCTGTCCTTCTACTGGATACATGAATGCTGACCTTGAACCATCACCTCTTACAGGAAACCCTCTTGACCTCTTCCCTGGCCACCTCAACACTGGATAAGGAGCTTCTCCACAGGGCTGTTAAATATTCTGTGTGTATAGTTGCACTTACCATTTTGGATTGTGATTGTCCATACAACAACTGGATGGTGAGATCCCAGAGGGCAGAGACCAGGTACTTTTTCATGCCCTATAGTAAGTGCAGGTTCAACGCAGAGCAGATATTCAGTAAATGTTTGAAGAATGGGTAAAAAATAATAATAATGAATGAACGAACCAGCAATGTGGAAGGAAAAAGGCTTTGAGGAAGACAGATGACATACAACATTACATAGTGGTATTTTAACTTCTGAACCACTTTTTCCCAAAAGAATAGAAGCCAGAGTGGCTGACTGACCACCCAAGGCCATTGGTGTGCTGGGAAAACATCCTGAGACAGCTGTTGGAAAGCAGGTTGGATACATTCATCTAAATCAGGATAGATTTGGAGATGTTCTCAAGTCTAGAGTCATTAAATCTTAGAAGCAGGTGGGACTTGCAAGGTCATTTAATTTTATGCCCTGAGTTTATTTAGTTCAATCTTAGAAGTGACGTTGACTTCAGAACAATATTGTTTGCTATTATGGTGTATTTTATTGTTACATTAATTATTTTAAATACACATTTAGAACATGAAAAAATATTGGAAAAGAAAGATACTCAGCTTGAAAAAACAATTAAAATTGGCCACTTTCATATAGTTTTTTGGATTTGAACATTAAGACAGAACAGAGGGAGTGGAGAGATGAATGATCCAAAGTCAGGAAATCAAGGCCTTAAGCTCCCATGTGTACTTGTGCAAACCACTGAACCCTCCTGAATTTTCCTCCTAGACAATGGAGGTTATTATACCCCCATCCCTATAGCCACAAACCTGACTGCATTAGGTAATGCCTGTAACTAGACTCCACTCCCTGGAGAGTGTGTATGAGCAAAAATTATACTGTTGCAGATATTCCAACAGTAAGAAACTAACGGTCTTTGTGTATTTTTAAAAAATCGTAAACCTCATTATCTGACCCAGCCAAGTTGTAACAATATCCCTCATGATTTGACCCAGCCAAGTTGTGAGAAATGCAGCTAATCATCATAAGGCTCATGAAATAACAAATGGAAACTCCAGGATTTTGGCTGCTTTTTACTAGAAGGAAGGTAAAATGCAAAAATACACAGAACAGTTCCTCTGAGCCACACCTCTGAGTTTTTGAGGGTAAGCACTTATTTGTTTAAAACATAAACATTTAGGCCCTGGCTGGTGGCTCAATGGATAAGAAGCCAGCCTGTGAACCCAAAGGTCACTGGTTTGATTCCCAGCCAAGGTACATAACAAGGTTGCAAGCTAGGTCTCCAGCCAGGTCCTTAGCTGGAGGCAGGTGAAAGGCAACCATACATTGATGTTTCTCTCCCTCTCTACCTCTCTCCCTTCCTCTCTCCCTACCTCTCTCCCTCCCTCTCTCTCTGGAAATAATAAATAAAATCTTTAAAAAATAAACATTTATTCAGCACATACTAAATGCGAAGCATGAGCTGTGACTTTCTCTAGAGACACTAACAGCGTGATGAGGTGGCAAAGACACAATAAGCATCACAAGCAGTCCTACAGAGGCACTGCAGTAACAGAAATACCACCTTTCAATATTTCCAATTCCCCTTCCGAACAGGGTCAAGTTGCCTTGGTTAATAAATGTTAGGGAAAATGATACATGCAGAACCATTTTGTTGCTAGTGTGAGACTCATCAGAGTTTTCATCTGTCTTGGTGATTGTGGAAGTATGAGCTGACATTAAGAGCAACACTAAGCCAACAACATACGAGATCAACCTTCCAAAACTACAATAAACTTTGCATCGACAAGAAATACATCATATATCTCTGTTGTTTTAGACCTGTAAGATTTAGGGAGTGATGGTTATCCTCCTCTTCTGACTAATTCAGATATCTCCTAAGTGCTTTGAGAGTAGAGAGGGAACTAGTTGAAATGAAAGACACATTCACCATGAAGGTGACACTTGAGCTAAAAGAGAAGGCCTGGGGAATGGAAAGCAGTCTAGTGTATGTGTGTATATACAATGTGAGAATTTCAATTTCTAAAGAGATTCAGGGTCAAGAGCATTGAAGGCAATGCCAAGGAAAGTCATTTGGACTGATTCCTATGAACTCTTATTTCCTAGAGTGGCTTAGGACCAATATATTTATGTGAAGGAAATAACTTCTAATTATATACTGAAAAATATTATTCTCTTAAAATTTTTCTTTTAAAACTACTCATACCATCAAGGAGGAAGTCTCAGTGTAACACCCTTTGCCTCACCTGAAGTAACAGCCCAGTGAGCTGCAAGGCCTACGACAGCTTGGGCTCATTTAGTACTCTTATCTCATGCACTCTCCTGGAGGCACACTAGCTTCTTTGATGTGCCTTGAACCCCAAGACCTTTGCATTCTCCATTCTCACTGCTCAGAATGCTCTTCACAGGACACCTTGTGGTTCACTCTTCCTCTTTCTTTGAGTGTTTGTGAATGTTTCATCTTACCAGTCATGCCCTTCCTGACACCATCTACATAAATTTATTTATTTATTTTTATCCTTGAGGACATGCTTGTTGATTTTTGAGAGAGGGGAAGGGAGAGAGAGAGAGAGAGAAGAGAGAGAGAGAGAGAGAAAGAGAGAGAGAGAGAAACATCAATATGAGAAAGAAACATTGGTTGCCTGCCTCTTATGCATGCCTCAACCAGGGATGGGACCCAAAACCTAGTCATGTTCCTTGACTGAGAATCAAACCCAGGACCTTTCAGCTTACAGGATGATGCTCCACCCAACTGAGCCTCACTGGCCAGGGCTCTGATACTATAGAATTTTAAAAGTTATTTTGTTTAGCATACATCCCCACTAGAAGATAAGATCTTCAATGGCAAGAATACTGGACATTTTGCTCATTACTGAATTCTCAGCTCTTAAAAATGATCAACAGGTATTCAAAAACTATTTGCTGAATGAATTCATGAATGGATGGATAGATGAACAAACACCTACCTGAAGCTTGTTCATCTCTATTTTTATCAGAAGACTGGCATCAGAATTAGAAATGTTGGAAAGGCATCAATTTCTACTTTGAATGGGAAATTATATATGTCACCTATAATATTTTTACATATGAAATTATGACTTTCATCCAAATATAAAATGAACAGGTGTCAAAGATTTTATGTAACTAATTAATGGCTGAACTTATAAGATTATAACCAGTTCAAAGGAGAACTCAAATTACATACGCAGAAAAGTAGTACCCAGATGAATTTATAAATAGATATAAAACCGGTCAATATCACAGGGCAATTTTCAAATCCATTCCATCAGATAAAATTAATTAGCCTTTCTATTGACAAAAGTTGTGTGCTACATACCTTTTTTTTAAAAGATTTTGTTTATTATTTTCAGAGAGAAGGGAAGGGAGAGAGGCAGAGAGGAAGAGAGAGACATCAGTGTATGGCTGCCTTTCACCTGCCTAGACCTGGCTGGAGATTTGTCTTTTAACCTGAGTATGTGCCCTGGCTGGGAATAGAACCAGCCAGGTTCTATTCCCAGCCTGCTGGTGCTGGCCTGCTAACCTAATGGCCACTGGTTCTATTCCCAGGAACATGACTAGGTTTTGGGTCCCATCCCTGGTTGGGGCATGTACAAGAGGCAAGCAACCAATGTTTCTTTCTCATATTGATGTTTCTCTCTCTTTCTCTCTCTCTCTCTCTCTCTCTCTCTCTCTCTCTCTCTCTCTCTCTACTTTGCTGAGCATTTTTATCATAAATGGATACTATACTTTATCAAATGCTTTTTACCCTCTATTGATATGATCATATGGTTTTGTCTTTCATATTGTTTGTTGTGTATTATGTTTATTGATTTGTTAATATTATACTATCCTCAAATCCCTGGGATGAATCCCACTTGATTGTGGTGTAAGATCTTTTGAATGTCTTGCTGGATCCAGTTTGCCAATATTTTCTTGAGGATTTTAGCATCTACGTTCATCAGAGGTATTAGTCTGTAGTTCTCTTTCTTTGTGCCTCTGCACCTAGTTTTAGGACTTGGATAATATTGGCCTCATAGAAAGAATTTGGGAGTCTTCACCCTTAAATTTTTTGGAATATTTTGAGGAGAATAGGAGTTAGCTCTTTCCTAAATATTTGGTAAAATTTGCCTGTGTAGCCATCTGGTCCAGGGCACTTGTGTGCTAGGAGTTTTTTCATTACTGCTTCAATTTCACTACTTGTTATTGATCTATTCAGGCTTTCTCCTTCTTGATTCAGTTTTGGAAAATTATATGTTTCCATAAATTTGTCCATTTCACCCAGGTTGTCAAATTCATTGTAGTACAGTTTTGTTTTGTTTTTGTAGTAATTTATTAAAATCCTTTGTATTTCTTTTCTTGAACCCATCTTCAAAAAGACTATCTTTTCACTTTTGGCTGTGATTTCTTCTGTTTCTATTCTGATTTTATTTATTTGGGTCTTCCCTCTTTTTTCCTTGGTGAGTCTGGTTAAAGGCTTGTTGATTTGGTTTATCTTTTCAAAGAATTTAATTATGCCCTAATTTTGATTTTTTCCTTCCTCTACTCAATCTGGGCATTGGCTGTCGTTCTTCTATTTCTTGTAGCTGTAGGGTTCGGTCATTTATTTGGGATTCTTCTATCCTTTTTAGGAAAGTCTGTGTTGCTATGACCTTCCCTCTCAGGACTGCTTTTGCTGTGTCCCATAGGTTTTCAGCTGTTGCATGTTCACTTTCATTTGTTTCCATAAACAATTTTTTTCTTTTTTGATCTCATTAACTCCATCATTATTTAATAGCATGTTATTCATTCTCTATGAATTTTTTCCTTGAGGTTGGTTTCTAGTTTCAAGCTGTTGTGATCTGAGAAGTTGTTTGATGTAGTTTCAATTTGCTTGAATTTGTGGAGGCTTGTCTTGTGTTCTACCATATGTTCTAAATTTGAGAGTGTTCCATGTGCATTTGAAAAGATTGTGTATTTTGCTTCTTCGTATACATCAATTAAGTTTATTTGATCAAGAGAGTTGTTCATTGCCACAATATCTTTGGTGGTTTTTTGCTTGGATGATCTGTCCATTGTTGACAATGGGGAGTTAAAATCTCCTACTAAGAGTGTGTTGCTGTTAATATCCTTCTGGAAGTCCTCCAAGGTTTCATTATATATTTGGGTGCTTCTATGTTGGGTACATACATGTTTAAAAGGGTAATATCTTCTTGATGAATTGTCCCCTGAAGTATTATGAAGTATTCTTCTTTGTCTCTTTTTATAACCTTTGTTGTGATATTTATTTTGTCTGATATGAGTATTACTACCCCAGCTTTTCTTCATGTTCATTTGCTTGAAATATTTTTTTCCCATCCCTTCACTTTCAATCTGTGTAGATCTTTTGTTCTGAAATGTGTCTCTTGTAGATAGCATATATGTGGGTCATATTTTCTTATCCATTCAGCCTCCCTATGTCTTCTGAGTGGTACATTTAATCCATTTACATTTAAGGTTATTATTAATATATACTTATTCACTGTCATTTTTCCCCTTTGTACCTGTGTTCCTCTCTGTGTTCCTCTATTTCTTCACCTTATTAAAGCATACTCTTTAGAATCTCTTCCAATGCTGGTTTGGTGAAGACTTATTCTTTTAGCCCTCTTGTCTAGGAAGCTCTTTATTTCACCTTCCGTTTTGTATGAGATCCTTGCTTGGGTAGAGTAGTCTTGGTTGTAGCTCTTTGTTTTTCATTGCTTGGAATATTTTTTGTCATTCCCTTCTGGGTTGTAGTGTTTCTGTTGAGAAATCACTTGTTAGCCTTATTGGAGCTCCTTTGTATGTTATTAACTGTTTCTCCCTTGCTGCGTTTAGGACTCTCTTTGTCTTTGAAATTGGCCATTTTCATTATGAAGTATCTTGAAGTGGGCCTCTTTGGGTTCATCTTCATTGGGACCCTTTGTGTTTCCTTGATTGCATGACTTTTTCTCCCATCAAATTAGGGAAGTTTTCTGTCATTACTTTTTCAACAGGTTTTCTATCCCTTGCTCCTCTTCTTCTCCTTCTGATACTCTTATGATATATATGTTACTATGTTTCATGTTGTCCTACAGCTCTCTTAAAACCTCTTCATTCTTTTGCTGTTGTTGTCACTCTGTCGCAGTGCCTGGTAATTTTTTCTACATTGTCCTCCAGCTCACTGATCCAATCCTTTGCTTCATCTAGCCTGTTTTTGATTTCTTCGACTGTGTTCTTCTATTCGGAAATTGTTTCTTCATTTTCTCCTGACTCTTACTGATAGTTTCTATGTCCTTTTTAATGCTAGTGTAGTTCTCAGTAAGTCCCTTGTAGCTTCCCCGACATTCTTTGTGGTTTCCCTGGAGTTTACTTTGAGCTGACTGAACTCATTGAGCTTCTTTATAATCATTATTTTGAATTCTATTTCTGATAGTTTGCTTGCCTCTATTTCATTTAGCACTATTTCTGGGGATTCCGCCTTTCCTTTCCATGGCAGGTTGTTTCTTTGTCTCCCCACTTAGGCAACTCTTCCTATTTGTTCCTGCTTCTTAGATTGGTCTACTTTGACTTCCTTCTTCATGATGTAACCTTCTGTGGTAGGAGATCTGTGGGATTTGGTACAGTGTGCTTGATTTCCTGAACGTGGTGCTCTCAGGATGCCCTTTATGCTGTTTATTTGGACTGTCTAATTGTACTTGGGTTTTGGTTGTTGCTATGTTGCTAATTGTTTGGTCCTTTTTCCCTCTGGCTAGCTGATTGAGATCACTTCACCCACTACATCTTGTATGATAAATACTTCTTTTACTGGCAACTCTCAAAATTTTTTCACTGGGGACTGCAGCAGGGAGCTGATCCTGGCAGCAGCAGCTCCTGGCCTAAAAGACTTTTCTTAACCCCATTGTCAAAAAAGACTATCTTTTCATCTTTTATATCTGTTTCAAATACCAATTAAGAGAACCAAGATGGCGGAGGAGTAAGTGGAGCTACACCAATCTCCTCCTAACACCAAACTGGAATTACAAATTAATTGGGGAGAAATCATCCAAAATAACCAATAGAACACCAACTGGAGAGAAGTTTTATTACCAGAGACAGAACAGAAGAGCCGATTCATCACAACGTGACTTGTAAGAAGTGCAGAGAGGGCTGGCAGGGCTCCCACAGGTGGCAGCTGAAGGGATGCAGAAACATCTCAGCAGCCCTGAGAAGGGTGGGATCTAAACCCTCAGCTGGGCTCCCCAGCCTACAGCAACACAGCTGAGAGTAAACAGCACCCAGCTGTGAAAAGCAAAAAGCCTCCAGGTTTAGCTGGCTTAACAGAGACAGAGTTCTTAAAGAGACCACACACAAAAATACCATGGGCTTCAGCAGAGAAAGGGCACAGTGGACTAGAGAAGCTTGGGGAAAGTTTGGGTCAGTGGCTTTAGGGGGAGAGAGTTGAGGGAGCAGCTGGTGAGTCCAGTGCGGACCCATCCCCCATACAACCAGCAGACCACTCTTCTCCAAAGGGTGGGAGCCTAGGGGAAACCACAGCCCCACCTATAGGAATTAATCCACCCCACCCAGCAGTGCCTAACCTCAGATCACAGGTTGATTGGATTAACAACTGAATTCATCTGCCCCACCCAGAGGTGCCTAAAATTGACCACTGATCACAGACTGACTGGATTAATGACTAAAGGAGACAGACAAAGACAGTGGATCTCTGATAGTCTCCAACTATCCCAGGTTGGGACATGAGCTGACATCACCAAGCACAGATCCAGGAAGTTAAAAAAAGTGCACCTCTACACCACAGAAGGTCACACTGCTAAGACAGTAAATCAAAGCTGACCAATCTAAGAAGCAGAAATAAACAAGAGCCACCTGAAATGGGGAGACAAAGAAACCCTCAGCAAATAGAAAGGAGTAATCTGTGGGAAGAGTGCAAAACGAAATAGAGGCAAGCACACTCTCAGACATGGAATTCAAAATAATAATGATAGAGAAGCTCAATGAGCTCAGCGAGTTCAAAGAAAACTACAAACAACTCCAGGGGAACTATGAAAAACTCCAGGAGAACTACAAAGAACTCCAGGAAAGCTACAAAGAACTTACTGAGAACTACACCAGCATTAAAAAGGACATAGAAACCATCAATAAGAGCCAAGAGGAAATGAAGAATACCATTTCCGAGTTGAAGAACACAGTAGAAGAAATCAAAATCAGGCTAGATGAAGCAGAGGATTGGGTCATCGAGCTGGAGGTCAATGTAGAAAATTCCCAGGCAGTACAACAAAAATGAAAAAAGACTGAAAAAGAATGAAGGGGTTTTAAGAGAGCTGCAGGACAACATGAAACGTAATAACATCTGTATCATAGGGATACCAGAAGGAGAAGAGGAGGAGCAAGGGATAGAAAATCTGTTTGAAAAAGTAATAACAGAAAACTTCCCTAACTTGAGGAGAGAAAATGTCATGCAAACTCAGGAAGCACAGAGTCCCAAGGAAGATGAACCCAAACAGGCCCTCTTCAAGAACATCATGATGAAAATGGCAAATTTCGAAAACAAGGAGAGAATCCTAAAAGCAGCAAGAGAGAAACAACTAATAACATACAAGGGGCTCCCATAAGGCTATCAAATGATTATTGAACAGAAACATTACAGGCTGGAAGGGAATGGCAAAAAATAGTCCAAGTAATGGGAAACAAAAGCCTGCAACCAAGAATACTCTACCCAGGAAGGCTGTCTTCAAAATGGAAGGTGAAATAAGGAGCTTCCCAAACAAAAGAAGTCTAAAAGAATATATCCCCACCAAACCAGCAATGCAAGATATGCTAAAGGGTCTGCTTTAAGAAGATGAAGAAACAGAAACAGACAGAAACACAAGTACAAAGGTAAATGGATTAAATGAACCAATCAAAAGATATAGAGCAGCTGAATGAATAAGCACCAACTTTAACTTATGAATGCTTTAAAGTGATCTTGTTATAAATAGATTTTACTAAATAAGGTACAATTTTGTATATTATGTGTATCTGCAGTACTGCAGGTTAAGTTTTCTTGCATTGGAATCATTTCACAATATGGGAAAATCATGTTCCTTGCAATAACTCAGAAAAATTGAATGCAGTTAAGAAGAAAAAAGTAAGAAAATGTGGATGTATATTACATAGAAGACATGCTATCTTTCTCATTCACTGTTACAAAATATGTGCTTATTTGTGTATGTGTAATATATAGAGTTTGTGAGCAATTTATGTTTTAAATAGCAACCAACTGGTCATGAGTGTGTTGTGAAATCAGCCAATCTTTAGGTTAGAAAAGATGCTGAGAATGAAGACCAATTTGGATGGAAGTTGCAAACTACTAAACTACATAATTCATGTACATAGACAATATATATTCTCATATTAGCATGTAAATTAGATGAGATTCCTTTCAACCAAATGATGGAAATATACCTTTCCAGTTATGAAGGCCCAAACTGGGGATACTTGGGAAAAGAAATTAATGATATAGTAAACTTTATTACTGAAATGTGAACATACCTAATCTCTATCTCAACAGACTCTTAAATAGTTCAAGGGTTCGCTTAGGACCACATAGGAAGTCAACCACAAGTTCCAAAAGTAGCTAGAATACTATTCAACAAAATTATTTAAATCCTAGGGATTTTAATTTTTTTTCTCAACTTAGTAGACATAATAATTTCTACTCTGGGGACCAGCTGAGCACTGCAAGTGCCGTTATTTCTGAAGGCTTCAACTTGTAAAACACATGTAGAGGAAAAACAGAGGGTATTGAAAGAAGTAAGACATGTGCACAGCCTAAATAAATAAATAAATAAATCTACTATTTAGGATGGAAAACCCCAAAAAGAATAAGCTGTAGTTCCAGTAGCTTAAAATAAAGTTCAGTTGTATTATGGGAATGGGAAGGATCTGACTCAAAAACCAAATTCATTTATTACTATGGGTTTGGCACTGTCTCTAAGACAACTTTCACAAAAGTGAGTTCTGCAATTTTGCTACAATATATCTAAAACACTATCATTTAACATATAATAATTTTGTAAGCTATTGGTATATTTAAAATGTTTTGTATTAACTCTTCAAAACCCAGTATGCAAAACCCAGCTAAGGTTGTGCTGAAGAGGCAAAGGCAGGATGAGTGTCTAACCTGAAGGCTGCAAAAGAATCTCAGGAACAGAGCCAGCTGGGTCCTGGGATGCTCACAGAAGCAGGCATCAGCTGTGGCCTGGAATCTATTCCAGGAACAGGTAGAGAAAAATAAACACATGGCACACATCAGTGAGGATAGTGAAGTCTGGCACATGCAGGAATTCTAGTTGAAGACAAGTCCAAGGCTGCGCAAGGGCATGTGACTGGAAGGACAGCTGGAAGACCAAAGAAACCACTTTAAATAGATATAAAACTGCATAAAAGAGCAGTTTGGAAAAACTCTCCAAAGAGAGACTTTGGAATGGTAACAGTCCAGGGAATGTTTGCATTACATAATTAACTAGGTGGCTGTTCACTGGACACATATTACCCAAAACTATCTATGACACTCCATTGTCTGCTCTTCCTGCCAACATTTGCCAATATACCTTCATTTCCACCAGGAAGCCCAAGCCCCTCATCCTAGGCTCACAGCCCAACCCAGCCCTGCACTTCCATCTCTACAGCCTCATCTCCCTCTCCCTCCCCCTTCCTTGCGTCCCACTTTACTTTGAGGGATACTAGAGGGCTTGCAGGTGCTCCCCATGGTGCTCATATGCACATGCTACTCCTCCTCTTGTCATACCCTGTTTCTGGTGCACCTCATACACCCTGAAGACCCAACATGTGCCAGTCCCACCCATCACTATCCCAGAGTGGGACCAAGGTCTTCCCTGGGCTCCTGTTGCACAGAAAGGACTTGTGCGCCCATGTCTTTCTTTACTGTGGCACAGGTCACTCATTAAAGAGCCTATCTCCAAAAACTGGAGGAGTTTGAGGTCCAAGAACCCTTTTATCCTCTGTTTCTAGCTTCTGGCATAGTGTCTGGAACATAATCAACATTCAATAAACATTGGTTGACTGAACTGAACATCATCTCACTTGAAATTCACAGCACCAAGTAGAAATTGGCATATCTCATTTATGTAGTTGAAAACAAAAGTTTAAAAAAGCTAAGTTCCCTGACCAGGAATCTATATAAAGTCTCCTGGCTCCTAAGGCCACATGGAACTTTCTATTAAACTGTGAATGTAAAATTAAATTGCACTTTTTCTTTTTCTTTTTCTTTTTTTTTTTTAATTTAAGGAGGTTTCTATGGCTGTGAATTATGTTTGAAGAACAAGAGATCAAGTGGTTCTCACTTTTGAAGCTAAAGAGCAATAGTTATTCCAACACTTTGGAATAATTCTTGGCCAATGGGAATTGTTTTTGGAGACTTCCCTTCACATAAAATTGAGTTAGCATCATTAGTTGGGAAATAATTACATAGTACAGAGCACTCAACCCACAAGAGTCTTTGTTTCTCTTTCTTTTTTTTTAAACCAACACTTTACAAGAAGCTGGTTTTCACCCAGGTAACTGCAGCAAAATATTTATCCAAGTAAGAGAAACATTCCTCAGCCAATTGGAGGCATCTCTGTGTGTGACTTCTCCTACCTCATTACCAGTTACTACACAGGCTGTGTAATTACTTTCAGTATGGAACACATCCTGTTTCTGCTTGCTCAGACACTCAGGGCGACATTTTCTCCGTCTTTCCAGAACTGGGCTGGGGTGTCTCAGTCAGACAGGTAAAGAGGAGGCATGACTCTAATTAAGCTCAAAACCCCTGCCCTATAGCATGTTGGGGCACAGCTAAATTGCAAGCCATTTCTGAATGCTAGATGCACACTTCACCCTGGTTCTTCAGGAGGATGGTCTTTGAAGGAGGAAGTGGCAACAGTCCAGGCACAGTATGTAATGCTGTGGGGCTTGTACATACGCACCCCTCCTCGAAGATCCTGGCCCCCACTTTCCAGGAGCAGACATAAAACCCAGTAATGACTGCCAGGACAGTTATGTGGAGCCTTAACAGTGATGGACACAAAAATCTCTGAAAAGCTAATTTTCTATCTTTTAATACCACCTAATGAATAGAAAATGGATTAGGAGTCCTCACATCCCAGTTCTGCCTTTTTGTAGCAGTATGACCTGGAGCAAATTATCAATTTACCAAGCTTGCTTCACCACTTACAATATGTGTTTTGTAATTTGTATTTGAGGATAATAGTATTTACCTCACAGCTATTGTGAAAATTAAATAACATAGGGTATGTAAAGGGCAGAGCTGGCCCAACACCAGACATTAGCTCTCATCCCTCTTTCCCCTGAAAGCTGTAGATAGGGATCACAGGGCCCTACTCAGAGAATGTCAGCTTAATCATCAGGAAGGAACCATGGCAATCACAAGAGCAGGAACTGTGCATTCAGATTCCTATTAGGGCCAGATGGGAGATATAAATAAATACATCTAGTGTGTGGGCATGGGGACTATGACAAATGGGAGAAAGCATGCCCACTGAGAGGAACCTCTTGGGATTATCTTAAATACATAGCCTCTGGCCTAGTGTTACCAAAGCTTCAATTTTTAAAGAGAAGCAATAAATCAAGATATCTTTTTAAGAGTCCCCAGTTTTCAAAAGTTCAATCAAATGTAAATAAATAATAATATTTTGCTAGTCAATAAAATACATATCCATTAGCCTTCAGTATGCAATCTCTATACAAGTTAAAAATGCAAATAAGTGAAATAATACATTATACAGTGGGCTCAACTTGGAGACCAAAACAGATCCTGTGGCACTTCTGTCATTTACTGTGACCTGTAATCCCCAGATATAAATCAGATAGTTATTACCGCAGATAGCTAACATTTAAAGAACTCTTACTACGTGCCTGTATTACCCTACCTAATCCTAATGATCCCATTGGACAGGTATTGTTATGGTCACCATTTTGCAGATGAAAATGCTTTGGCTTAGAGATAGCTTTCTGAGATTATCTATTTGTTAAGGGGGAGTTGGGGGAAGCACCTGAGGTCAGCTAATGTGTACTCCAAATTCTGGTTTCCTCAACCCTACCCTATATCTAATGCTTAAGTGAACTTAGAGAATTAAAGAAGAATGGCCCAAGGAGAACCAACAAGTTATTGCCAGTATGTCTACTTGGGCACCATCTTACTTGGCATAGATTCTTAAAAGATATCAGAAGCAGAATGTTTTCTGACAAGGACCTTTGGCTGCAGGCATTTTTTACTCAACAAACTCATCAGAAGGAGTGGCTCCAAAATGTACCCAACCAATAAACAGAAAGAAGCCTACACTTAAGAAGATTGGGGTCAATGTTTGTTAGGGCTTTGCAATCTTTCAAACTAACAGGATGTGGTACAGAGGCAGTCATCAACCCTGGAGCATGACACATCTCCCACACCCTGGCCCCTGGCCTGCCCACCCCTCCGTGTCTGAAGCAGACACTCAGGTAAGGACAGAGGGTGTGTCCCGAGAGACAGAGACTTGTGGTACTATGGGTACAATCCACACTTCATTGAGCCTTACCACATGTCAAAAAATAAAATATCACCAGTAATTAGAACAACATTTTCCTCTCATCAGATTTGCAAAATTTGGAAGGTTTGACCAATGTCAAATATTGTCAGAGATGTAGGGGAAACAAGAATTTTCATATACAGATTATGAAAGTATAAATCAATTCAAATATTAAAGAACATTTAGAAATATTAGAAATGAACACAGCCCACTCACATTCTAGGTATCTACTCCTAAAAGAAATGTCCCTTATGTGCACAGGGAGCTATATACAGAAGTTTATTATAACATTCTATTTGACAAAAAGTAGGGGAATTAATAAATTTTGTGTTATATTCACACTAAAAAGAGGAACATCTATCTAGAACATACAACTCTGCCAAACAATCATTTTTCTAGCCCTACAATACAGTCGGAAAAAGAGTCAAGCTTCTTGACAGGTCAACATACAACAAAACCCATCATAACATAATAGACTTTGGAATTGGTCAGATCTTGATCTAAGTACCAGGATCATTAATTACCCAGTTTTGAAGGGTTGGTTGTGGGGACTGAATTAAATGAAGAGTGTATGTCCTTATTCATTCCTTGGGCACAACAGACACTAAAATTATTAGCATAGTTCACTAACTCAAGTCACACAGTTTCCCCCATCTCAAAATCTCTTATGCCAGGGCCTGCTTAATATCACTAATACCTTAAAATTATAACTGGTGGTGTTTTGTTGTTGTTGTTATTTCTCACAGGAAACCACATTAAGATATATCTTATAAGAAATGGTGTTTTACATGGACATGAACTAAGGGAGCATTGCTAGAGGGAATGGAGAGTACCAGGTATAGAGGGGCAAAGAGAGAAAAACTGGGGCAACTATAATAGCATAACCAATAAAATATAAATTTTTAAAAGAAATTGTTTTTGGGAGCAAAATGGGGATGGATATAATACAACAAAATTTTTAAAAAAAGAAATTGTTTTTAGATTCTATTAAATACAGAGTGGGGCAAAAGTGGGTTTACATTTGTTCATATGGAAAATGATACAAAAATTAATAAATAACAATGCAAGAATAAACTCTGTGTTCTGCATATGCACAACTGTAAACCTACTTTTCTTATAAAAGTAGTTCCAGATCTTTCTGTTTCAAATAGTAGCTATATGTAAATCAAGATAAATCAGAAACGTTATTTGGCTAATACTTAATCTATATTGCCAATCCTAAGAGAAGTGCTAATAAGAATTTACTTTATTCTAATTAGTCATTCCAGCCTCCTTATGAAAAATAATCGGGTTCCTTCCCGGACCTAGACAAAATGTATCTCTAAAATCAATCATTGTACCTTCAACATATTTTATGATTCTCCTGAGGGATTGCTGGGAGGAGAGAAAGATATTCTAATGTTTGTATTACATGCACAGAAACAGCTGTAAACAAGCCTCAAGTTCATCTTTTTAATAAGTAACAGAAGTATTTGCTACACATTTCTGAGAGATAAGGGAGAATGTGCACAACTTTTGAAATATAGAAAAATGTAGTGGGAAAATAAGGTGTAAACCTTCAGAAAATGTTTATAATAAGAACACATATTGTACTTTATATTATTCAAGGATTTTCACCTGTTTTATTTAATGTGATCATCGCAACATCATGGATTAAGGTATTATTCTCATTTTACAAATCAGACAAATGAGGCCTGGAAATAAGTGCTTTGTTAAGATCACATAGTACAACTAGTAAAAACAGCAGTAGAACCCAGGTGTTTCAATTGCCAATCTAACTTTCTTTCTACCCTACTGTAAGAACAACCCAAAAGAAATCAGTTACCAAGATTTTATTCTGTGATCTATTATGAGTAGGTCATATGCCAAATAATTTATTAGATTTCTTGCTCTCTGATCAACCTTTCAACCTATTTAAGTAGTGGCAGATGAATTACTCCTTTTTTCTTTCCTTCCATTTTATAAATTTATACATAAAAACATTTGATAATTTGTTATGACACCAAAGTTAATGTATTAACTGCTATCATACCTGAACCTGACAATTTGCCTGTGTGTCCGGCATATTCTGGTGAAACTGCTGCTCAACTCACAGCCCTGAGTGAGTTTCTCTGCACCATTAATCTGATAGTTCATCTACCCAAGATGTCAAATTGATATCTCATTTTCTATCTTGTCTAACTCACTAGCAACACAACCTGTGAGACAACACATCAAAATGGCCATCACTCATATGTGATTACGCACATATGTGCAGTTTGTCATGTGTTAGATTTTTTTTAATACAGCCCAGATAGGATTAGGATATACATGATCTAGGAGGCATCTGTATAGGTTTTTATTTTCAAACCAGAAAAGTGAAATCCCAGAGTTGCTTGAAGCAGTGATTTTGGTCTTCAATAAGTTTGATGTTATGCCCATTACAGGTCACTCAGTCAACACTTTCATGTGCAGGAATGTCACAAAAAGGTGAATTTGCCTTCTATGGGAACTGCAGCAAAAACAGTTATCACCTTTCATTGAATGCCTACTACACACTGCATTATACTCTTCTTGAAGAGATTAAGTACTATTAAACCAGTTTGACAAGTGATAAACTTGAAGTTTAAAAAAGTTTTAAAACTTACCTTAGGTAACCCAGCTCATAGGTGGAAAGGCAGGATTTGAACTAAAGCCTATACCTTTAACCACTTTGATATGAGAGTTTAATTTGACCTGAAGTTTTATCTTTAAAATGAGATTTGAAGATTTGGAGATCTGGAATTTCCACTGGATACTGAATAGCTCTGATAAAATTCTATTAATACTGGCATATTTTGGTTTTCACATATTCGGTCAACTGATATCATTCTCCTTTGTCCCTCTTGGTCCTAAGGATAAAACACTAATAGCAGATATGGTATCCCCATGGAGTTTACAGCCGAAAGGGGACATCAACATTAATCAAATAATTACATAAATAAATAAACACACAGTCCCAGAGTTAAGGGGTAGGAAATGTTGAAGTTTATAACCCATGAAACACGACACTTGGTTGTTACTTCTAAAGCTGAGAAAATGATAGCAACAACAACAAGCAGATTTTCAACTGCATCTGGTGGTCAGTGCTTTTGAATTGAATTTAGTATGTCCTAAACTGACTTGGTCCCATAGTATTCTCTTAGAGCAATTCTAGGACATTGTCTCCAACTCTTTGGGCCAAATCTAATTATGTTTGAAATAATAAATCTTGTGAATGACTTGGACATAGAGAATGGTAGCAGGAACAGAATCAAGGATGACTATGAGGACATAAATATGGGTGACTAAGAACTGAGCACGTTCCTTCACCAGCAGTGGTAGAGTTGAACAGCAGTGAAAGTTTGGAAACACCTGGATTATAATATATTCAATTTTAGACATAGAGATTTAAGAGGCAGTAACACATACAAGTGAAAACACCTTCCAAACAAGGAGGGAAAAAATAAGAACAATATAAAACTGATACAACAACTGGGATTAATCTGCATTCAGTAAAAATAACATTTAATATTTTTAAAGATTGTATTCATTATCTTTAGAGAGAAGGGCAGGGAGGGAGGAAGAAAGGGAGAGAAACATCAATGTATGGTTGCCTTTCACCTGCCTCCAGATATGGATCTGGCTGGAGACCTGGCTTGCAACCTGGTTATGTGCCTGAGCTGGGAATCGAAACAGCTACGTTTGGGTTCATGGCCAGTGCCTATCCACTGAGCCACCAGCCAGGGCTTAAAATAATACTTTAAATTACATAATTATCATTAACATTTCACATGGTTCTATGTGCCTACACACATACTGTTGAAGTCATAGAACAAGCTCTAAGGTGGATTGATACACAGTTTAAGTGACATAGCCAAGGTAATAAAGTTGAGCCAGGTTCAAACACAGACAAGCTGGTTCCCAAGGCCACATTCCTAATCATTCTCAAGGCCTCCCTACATAGCATCACAGATTACAATGCACTTGAACATCCTATTCCTTGCTTAATCCCCATAGCAACCCAACAGAGGAGTAGTTATGCTCATTTTTGTGTTCTCAGATGAGAACACAAAGACCTGTCTAGGTCATAGAGTTCCAGAACTCAAACCTATCTCTTTGGTTCCAAGTTAGCTATTTTTTCCACTTTATCACAGCTGTCCCCAAAAGTCCATAAGTTCCTGCTATACATAGCACAGAAAAAATGAAGAAAATGTCCACAGGTGTTGAGGAAAGGAGAGGGGAAAGTGAAGGTAAAGAATGAAAAGTCAGAAAAAACAAAACCAAAAAATCCCAGAAAGCCAAAACCATATAATTTCCCTCAGTAATATAATTTGAGAGCAATCTCATCAAATTAAAATTGGCCAACTTCTCTGGGAAAAGTGCTAGGATTGGCGGTTAATAAATGGTAGCTCAAAGGCAGATACAATGGTTAATACCTTGTAGAAGACCTGATTCTTGTCGTTGATGGACTTGTTGAGTAATAAGTCAGACCCTAAACATGGATAAATAATTTTCCAAGACAATGGAAAATTAAGTGAGTCACTCAGAAAAGACAAGGTGGATTTCAAAAGAGGCAAAAATTATAGGTTGAATGGTTAGAAAATCCTTTCTGAGTGCAAATGGGTCCTGAGTATTCTACTAAGAAAATCATTTTGTGCTCTTGCATTAATTTTCATTTCTAAATGCATTGGCATATTTATCTTGATCCTTCTGTACCAAGATTAGAGAAAACAAATTTAAATCCTTCCCTCTCTCCTACCTTTCACCCTACAAAAAGTGAAAGATAATGACAACTTCTCTATATACAATATTAAGATGATTTACTTGAGTGGCCTATTTTAGCTCTAGTAACTACTCTTCCCATGTCACAAAAGTAAGTTTTATTTACACTCGCGTCCCAAAGGTGTTTACAAGTGCTCAGAGCCCAAGGGTCCACCCTCCAACTGTTACCTAAGTCAATGGTCCCTCAAGGAAATAATCTCCCTTTTAGAAGTGAACAAACCCTGACTGTACTTAAAGAAACATAACCCATAAAAAAATGCTCAACTTCACTGGTCATAAGAGAAATGCCAATTAAAGCCACAATGAGATATTACCTCATGCCTACCATAATGGCTACCATTGATAAATCAACAAACAAGTTCTGGCAAGGATGTGGAGAAAAGGGAATCCTAGTGCACTGTTGTTGGGACTGCAAATTGATGCATCCACTGTAGAAAACAATATATAGTTTCCTCAAAAAAACGAAATGTGAAACTGCCTTTTGACCCAGTGATCCCACTTCTGGGAATAGATCCTAAGAATCCTGAAACACCAATTCAAAAAATATACATGCACACTGTGATCATAGCAGCATTATTTACAATTGCCAAGATCTGGAAACAACCTAAGTGTCCATCGGTAGATGAGTAGATAAAAAAGCTGTGGTACATTTACACATGGAATACTATGCAATAGTAATAAAGAAGGAACTCTTATTTTTGAGATAGCATGGGTGGACTTGGAGACTATTATGTTAAGTGAAATAAACCAGTCAGTGAAAGACAAATACCACATATAAATTCCACATATTATATGTGAAATCTAATGAACAAATAAACTAATTAACAAAATAGAAACAGAAACATAGATCAATGGAATAGACTGATAGCTGTTGGCAAGGAGGGTCAATGGGGGAGACTGGATGAAAGAAGGTGAAGGGAGTAGACCAAAATAATACACACACACACTCATATATATATTGTGTTCAATCAATTGGCAAAATATTAGTAAAATAAACAACATACACAAAAGCATTATATTTTGAAATAAACTTATTCTTATATGTAAATACATAAACGTAGACATTATTTTTTTAATTGTTAAAAAAAGTCTCCATGTGTTGCAATAAAGACTCAATTCAACTTTGGAATCTTGAGCACATTTAATTAACTTTTCTTTATCCATGGACATCATAATGCTTTCAGTCTTAGGTTTAACAGCCTCTTTATTGGAATGAGGTTGTTTATTAACTTCTCTTTTACAAACATTGAATGCATAATAGTCTAAAGGATTTGCGTCTGGTGAACTAGATGGCTGGACTTCCTTTGACAGAATTCAAGAACATTGACACTGAGACATTCATGCACTTTTTTGGCATTATGTGCTGGTGCACCATCTTGTTGGAAGATGAAATGACATCCATTTGTGTTTTGCTTTATCCACAGTACAACCACTTCTCTCAAAACATCAAGGTAAACATCCTGTATCTTCATTGATGATCTCCTGGATTCTGTGTACAATATCTGGACTTATGTGATCCTTGCATACTTTATGTGTTTTCCTTGTTAGTATGGCAACATCAGGATCAGCATCATATACCTTCTTCACATTGTCAACTGTACATAAAGGGATGTTATTGAAGTGTGCAATTTCCTTAGCAGTTCACCCTGCATGCAGTCCAGAAATTATGGTTGCTCTAACATTGTATTCCTTCAACATGACAGTTACTCTCAGAATTTAATACTTTATATCTGAAACAGTGATGTTAAATCATAACCTTAGAAATACAGTTTTTCAAAATGAGTAAGAAACATGTGAAATAAGGAGATACAAAGTTATTGCCAATTGATTGCACACACCCTGTGTGTGTGTGAGAGAGAGTGTGTGTGTGTGTGTGTGTGTGTAGATAGATAGATGATAGATAGGTAGATAGATAGATAGATATAGGTATAGGTATAGGTATAGATATATAGAACCTGAGGACACCAACAATGGTGTAGGGATTGCTTGGTGGGTGGGGTTGGGTAGAGACAGGTAAATGGGGGAAAAGTGAGGACAGCTATAATACCATAGATAATAAAATATAATCCAAAAAGAAAATAAATTTAAAAGACAAATGTAGTTCATGTGATTCCTGTTTCCTAAGAAGAAACTAACCTAATACATTTGTTAAAGTGGTTTCCTTAGCACAGTGAATAAATCTCAAAAAAGCTGATCTCTTATGGCCCTGGCTGGTGGCACAGTGGATAAGGTGCTGGCCTGTGAACCCAAAAGTCACTAGCTCGATTCCCAGACTGGGCAACATAACCAGGTTACAAGCCAGGTCTCCAGCAAGATCCGCAGCTAGAGGCAGGTGAAAGGCAATCATACATGGATGTTTCTCTCTCTCTCTGCTTCTATCCCTTCCCCTCTCTCTGAAAAATAATAAATAAGTCTAAAATGAAAAATAGCTGATCTCTTAACTAGGAGCCCAGAGTTGTAAATCCTACAAGTCCAGCAGTCAAAATAGATGCCTGAGATAAAGGTCAGAAGTTTAATAAGTTCCTTTTCTCTTGATGTGGAATCCCATCTCTGCTGGGATTTATAATATTGGGTCAATTAAAGGAAATTATATGGGGTACCCAGAATAATCAAATTCATAAAGACAAAGTAAAATAGTGGTTACCAGGAACTAGGGAAGTGAGAATTGGAAAGGTAGTGTTTCATGAGTATGGAGTTTAAGTTGAGATGATGGAAGTGCTCTGGAGATGAATAATGGTGATGGTTGCATAATGTTCTGAATATACCTAATGCTGCAGAACTGTACACTTTAAAATGTTAAAATGCTAAATTGTTTGTGCTATATGTTTTACGTCACTTTTTTTAAAAGAGGAAAGGAAACTTGTTTCAAAATCTTATAATGGCATTGACCAAGGTAATTGCCACCTTTTTATAACACAGCAGTTTTTAGTTTTCAAATTATTTGAAAAATAACATAAATGAAGGGAAGGGAGAAAATAAGGCTTTGAAAAGCATGATATGAAGAAAAGTTCAGTTGTTTGCTAGGCATCACAGTATGAGTCATTCATGTGAACCATGGTTGTTTCCTGGATTCTCTTAGGACAACAGAGTCCACCAGATGGTCATTCAGCAATCTAATGCAAGTGCATTGAGGTTTTGAACCAATTATCCACTTATGAAACTAAGATTTCAAAATAGTTTTTCAGTAGCTATAATTGAAACCTTCATAGAGGCAAAAATAGAATAGAGGTAACCAAAGGGAAGGTGTAGGAGGAGGAATTGGGAAGTTATTGTTTAGCAGGTATAAAGATTCTGTTTGGGATGATGGAGAAAATTCTGGAAATAGTGGTGATGGTCTATGCCACTGAATTATACTCCTTAAAATGATTACATTTTATGTTATGTATATATTAACACAATACAAAAGTAAAAAAAAAAAAAAAAAAAAAAAAAAAAAAAAAAAAAAATTAAAGGTAGACTATTTATTCTACCTTTAATATTCTACCTTTAATAAAATAAATATTATTTATTTTTTATTCAAGAAATAACAATGAAATAAAGATGTTCTCTGAGAAGTGGGGCAGGGGCAGGGGTAGCAGCAGGGAGTGGGGAGTGAATCCTAAGAGGAAAGACTAAGAAAGAATTGGTAAGCACTACAGGGAGGTGGTGCATAAGGGGGATTATATTTCACAAAAAGGGTTGCTATCAACATGAGATAGCATGTAACTAGTCTGCTCTGCAGATATCCATTCCTCATCTTTGTCTGGGAAGGTCCTATTCAACCAGGAATTCTCCAAGTGACTCAGTCCCCCTCTCTACCCTCCTGTCCCTTTCCTCCTAAACTATTCAGAGCCCTAGCTAGTCATTTTCTCTCTTTTATATTGGCAACCTCCCACGTTGGATAAACAAAGTACACAGGATGGAGAGTGATTGTGAGGAGGAAGCACATTTTACAGTTAAGAAAACAAATAGCCAATGAAGCAGCAGACCACAATTTGACTTAGACATGTTCAGCTATGGAAATAAGCATCAGAGGAGTCAATTATTTCCAGATTTCAACAGGCCAGAGATGGAGAAAGAAAACCATACCATTTATCGAAGTAAGGTCACATGGGTAGAGTCAAAGTCAAGGGTATGGATGAAGAGAAACAAGAAAGGGAGTTAAATCTCTTTTCAGTAAGTTGTCAACAAGAAAGCCAAGTCTGTAATAAAGCTTGTTGAGTACTATTTAGACTCTGGGTTTGGACAGGAGAGGAAAAAGGATAAAATACCAGTCATGACATGACCCCTTCTCCTGATTCTCACTGAAAAGGAGCAGAAAGAATTGGACCAAACCAAACACAGAGACCACAATGCCACAGGGCCACCCATGGCAAGGGTCCCATGACCTGTCAAGTATGAGCATCTCAAGAAGAAGGATGAAGAAACAGCAGGAAGTATGAATCATGGGCAGATGAACAGACTTCTGCTAGCACACTTAGCCATGAAAAGACAGAGAGGGACCCAGATGGACTTTATATTCCATGAGGTCTCCACAGAGTCATGAACAAAGGCAAAGGCAACTAATGCCTTAAAAAATATATGGGGTTTTCTGTAGACCAACATGATTAAGGCCTGCTTTCTCAGCCAGATTAATAGAGCTTCAGAATGAGCTAGGTGCACTGTTTGTAAGTTGAGCCTGCTCTTTTGGGAGATAACAGTATAAAATTCAGCTCTCCTATTGAATAGAGTCCAACTGTTGGATGTGCATTCAGACAATACCATATTTAAAACAGAAAAATTTTACCAATCTGAAGTCCACATGCCTGAACGTCAGTGCCTTTGAAATGTCTACTGTGCACAACACTGTGAAAAGCAGTGTAGGGAACATGATCAGAAAAAAGTAAGAAACAGATCAGGCAGATACAAACCCAGTAAGGTACACTCATGGCATATCAATTGTGACAAAGGAATAAATCACAAAAGAAGGACCAAGGCATTAAATGACCAAGGAAAACAACATTTGATTGAATTAATTATGGGAGCTTCCTAGAAATCAGGCTTGCCAGTAAAATTATGAACACTTATTATCAAATATTTATTATTAAAACAATAAAACTAACATTAATAACAATTAATCTGCAATAAATATTTTTGTTTCTTCACAGTAGACAAACAACCCTCAGTCACAAGTCATATTTTCTTCCTTCTAGACTTTGTTCCTTTAACTGCCAAACTATGACTTTGATTAGAGAATAATAATTAGCTATATTACAATAAAAGCATTTATTTTAACTACATGTCTTACATACCTCAACAGACACATTCACACACACATTCAGATTTATTGAATACTATTTTGCATATAAAAATTATCACTACCTTCAAGCAGGATCAAGATGGACGTATGTGTAGGCAAGCTTCACCTCTTTGTACAACCATAAGAAGGATCACAGCCAACCTAAAAGCAAAGCAAAACAAAACAAAAAGCAACAAAAAAAAACACTCAGAAAATCAAACTATCCAATAACCAAGGATTTAAAAAAGCCGTATTTATCCAGACAGGTAAGAGGGGCAAAGACAGAAAGCCAGGGCAGTGAGGTGGCAGCAGAAGGCAGAACAGGCTATCCCACCTTTATGTGAGGTGAATAAAAATTGTGAGGAATATCTTGGAGGCAAGGTTTCCCAGCCCCAAGCCAGACTGTGCAGCCCATAGTTCCAGTGTAGGGAAAATAAAGCCTCATAACTTCTGGCTGTAAATCAATGAGGGTTGGGGTGGTGGAAGAAACTGCTGGTCTCTCAAGAGAGTCCATTTAAAGGGCCTGCATTGTCCTAGAATGTACCACAAATTCATCTACCCTGGGAGCCAACACCAGGGCAACAATTAGGAGGGCACCGCACCAGTCACATATAGGAAGAGAGTAAGTGTCCAGAAATGGGGTGAGCACTGACCAAGCCTCCAGCAGGCAGGCAGCGGCATTGTCCTCTCTCCACCCCCATCCTCACATAAAGAGCCACAAAACCATAAAGTGGATTGCCCCACCCTGGTGAATACTTAAAGCTCTGCCCCATACAACTTAATAGGTGCACTAAGATAGGGAGTCAGAGCAATTCCACCTAATACATAAAGACAAACACAAGGAAGCTGCCAAATTGAGAAGACAAATAAATATGGCCCAAATAAAAAAAATAGAATAAAACACCAGAAAAACAACTAAATGAAACAGAGATAGCCAACCTATCAGATGCCGAGTTCAAAACACTGGTGGTAAAGATGCTCTGAGAACTCATTAAGTATGGAAAAAGCATGAGGGAAGAAATGAAGTCTACATTAAGTGAAATAAAGGAAAATCCACAGGGAACCAACAGTAAAGGAAACAAAGCTGGGGTTCAAATGGATAATTTGGAGCATAAGAAAAATATAAATGTTCAAACAGAATGGAATGAGGAAATAAGAATTAAAAAAATGAGGAGAGAATAAGAAGACTTCGGGACATCTCCAAAAGTGCCAGCATCCAAAACATAGAGATGCCAAAAGGAAAAGAAGAACAGCAAGAAATTGAAAACTTATTTGAAAAAATAATGAAGGAAAACTTCCCTAATTTAACAAAGGAAATAGACATAAGTACAGGAAGCACAGAGAATCCCAAACAAGATAAATCCAAAGAGGACCACACCAAAACATATCATAATGAAAATGCCAAAGGTTAAAGATAAAAAGAATCTTAAAAGCAGCAAGAGAAAAGTAGATAGCTACCTACAAAGGGGTTCCCATAAGGCTATCAGCTGATTTCTCAAAAGAAACTTTGCAGGCAAGAAGGGACTGGCAAGAAGTATTCAAGTGATGGAAAGAAAAGACCTACAACCTAGATTACCCTAGCCAGGAAAGCTATCATTTAGAATGGTAAAGTGCTTTCCAGGCAAGGCAAAGTTAAAGGAGTTCATCATTATCAAGCCCTTATTATATGAAATGTTAAAGGGACTAATTTAGGACAAAGGATTAAAACTATGAGCAGTAAAATAACAAACTCTAAACTACAAACAACTAAACTTGAAAAACAAAAACTAAGCAAACAACTAGAACAGGAACAGAATCATAGATATAAAGATCATTTAGAGGGCTCTCAGTCAGCAAGGAGAGGTTGGGGAAAAGTACAGAGGTTAAAGAGCATAATTGATAGGTACAAAATAGATAGGGGGATGTTAAGAATGGTATAGGAAATGGAGAAGCCGAAGAACTTATGTATATGCATGACCCATGGACATGAACTAAGGTGGGAGGATTGCTGGAGGGAAGAGGGGTGCTGGATGGAGGGGGTGAAATGGGGAAAATTGAGACAACTGTAAAAGCATAATCAATAAAACATATTTTTAAAAATTATCACTTGCAGGTACCAATCAATCATTATAATTAAATTTTCTATCTTTTGATTTTGCTTTGTGGGGAGTTGGACTGGATAATCTCCAAGATCCTTTTTAACCCTGAAATCCCAATAATTTATGAAGAAGGTGGGATCATGGATTGTTAAACAAGGAGCTCTGACAAAGAGCAGCAGGTCAGGCAACCTAAACCCTTAACCAATGACCCACTGCATGTGTGTGAAAGCCCCCCAACAAAGTCATGTTTGCTGGGCAATAGTGGTGCCAAGGAGATAGTGCTGGATGGACGTATTTGAGGTTTTCTCAACTTTATATAGTCCTACCACTGTCCACCCCACCCCCTGCTTCTGACCAGATTGTTGACTTGAAAGTCCTCCTATATAAAAATTTTGCACACCATTTATGTGCTAGTTTCTCAACTGTAAACCTGGAATAATAATAATAATATTAACCCATCCCCCAGTAGTGGGGATTGACTAAGCCCTGTAAAATGTATTGAAAAATGGACAATAGAACTGCCTATCTGTTGGGAAGAACTCACACCATTCCTCTAAGCCTGACCCAAGGGTGGATACTGCAGCACTCGTCACTGCCAGTATTCTGTCCCTTGGACAAAGGGCTCTGGAGTCAAAGGGCAGCTTAAACCACACACCCAATATCATGCTCAGAGAAATTCCTGAGACTCAGTTTAGTGCTGATTGCCAACTCCTCTGAATCACTACCTTTCTTCCCACAGATTGGCCTTCTCCTGATTTTTGCTCCTACATGAAATGGGCAGATGTAGAAGAGAAATAATGCCTCCAGCCCCAGGCTTATATTTCCAAATGACATGGGGGTATTAAGGCTTCTACAATGACCTGAATAAGGACTTGCTTCAAAGTGTCCTCTTCTTATTCCCTTACGTATTTCCTAATTTTGGCTCAGATTTCATCTTGAAGCTGGAAAACCTGACAGCCACAGAGGTTTCTGCACACAAAGTCATTCAGGGATGCTGTGTGATTGAAAAGCTGCTGTGGCTTTTGTGAAAATAGTTTCATGCAAATGCCTGAGCTTTCCACAGATATTTACCAATCCATACATGTCCTTGCCAATAAGCTCTTTAAGAATCCTTTTAAAGTATACTAGATGTGACAGGTTTCCAGAAGGTTGGATCCTGGGTTTATTGTGCTGACATTCTGAAAGGCCAATAGCATTCCTGATCCCCCAGGAAGCTCCTTTCAAGCAATTTGTGTTGAAGTATTTAAAAGGGCTAGAGTTTTCTTTATATTTGACATGATAGAGATAAAAGTAACAACTGCAATGAAAAATAACTGAATAGGATCAGTAAATGTTGTATGTTATGTTATTTAAAATGGTAATTTAACTTTTAATTTACATCAGGGGACAGTAACACAGGCAATTCAATGAGGGCTTAGATTGTTATCTGTTTTAGATGCCTGAGTGACAACTTGGAGTATGAACTTGCTTTGTATACCTAACACAAGTTGACATGTCATTTGAATAAATGAAATACAAACTATATAAAGCACCAAATATACCTACTTGTTGTAATTAATAACTAAATCTCTGAAATTCTTTTCATTTTCTACTTTTCATACATTCAATATTCCCATAATACCTGATATACGTCATCAAACAGCAAAACAAAAGCAATTTCTGTACAATAAGAATTGTTCATAAATATAAGCCTTCTTTCTCAAAATTGTTGAGAGCTTTATCTATAATAGATACAAATGTCTTGCTACAATAATGAAGCTTTAAAAACAGAGCAATATTATTATCATCATTTTTAAAATATATGTCTTTTGATAATTTACTATTATTAGAAAAGCAGAATCTTTGAGTAAATTCAGAAACAGTCAGAAATATTGTTTACCTTTCCATTTCTCCTCTGGTCCATACCATGGACAGAACTAACCTGAATTAAACAGACTGCAAAGCTAATTGACTAGTTAGTGAACAAACTAATTACCATAGCACTCAATTTAATTAATAAATATTAAAAAGAAACAGAAGGAGTACTATTACTGGAGGAGGAGGAGGAGGAGGAGGAGGAGGAGGAGGAGGAGGAGGAGGAGAAGAAGAAGAAGAAGAAGAAGAAGAAGAAGAAGAAGAAGAAGAAGAAGAAGAAGAAGAAGAAGAAGAAAAAGAGAAGAAGAAGAAGAAAGAATCTAAGTATCAATAAGAACTTGTTAAATCAATTATGGATGTTATCTCTCTACAAACAAATATCATGCAGCCACTTTGAAAGAATAAAATAGATCTAGATATAAGAAAAAGAGGAACACAGGCACAAAAGGGGAAAAATGACAATGAATAAGTACCTATCAATAATAACCTTAAATGTAAATGAATTAAATGCTCCAATGGAACACAAAGGGTAGTTGAATGGATAAGAAGAACAATACATCTTCACCAAACCAGCATTGCAAGAGATGCTGAAGAGTCTGCTTCAAGAAGATGAAGAAACAGAGACAGACAGGAACACAGGTACAAAGGGAAAAACAGATAGTAAATAAGTACCTATCAACAATAACCTTAAAGGTAAATGGATTAAATGCACCAATCAAAAAGCATAGGGTAGCTGAATGAATAAGAACCAACCTTAGGGGCCCTGGCTGGTAGCACAGTGGTTAATGCGCCGGCCTGCGAACCCAAAGGTTGCAGGTTTAATTCCCCAGCCAGGGCACATAATCAGCTTGCAAACCAGGTCTCCAGTCAGGTCTGTGGCTGGAGGCAGGTGAAACGCAACCATACATTGATGTCTCTCTCCCTCTCTGCCTCTCTCCCTTCTCCTCTTTCTAAAAATAATGAAATAAAATCTTTAAAAAATAAAAAAAAAGAACCAACTTTAACTTACGAATGCTTTAAAATGATCTTGTTATAAATATATTTCACTAAATAAGGTATAATTTTGTATATTAGTTATATCTGCAGTACTGCAGGTTAAATTTTCTTAGATTGGAATCATTTCACAATATGGGAAAATCATGTTACTTGCAATAACTCAGAAAAATTGAATGCAGTTAAGGAAGAAGAAAAAAGTAAGAAAATGTGGATGTATATTACATAGAAGACATGCTATTTTTCTTATTCACTGTTACAAAATATGTGCTTATTTGTGTGTGTGTAATATATAGATTTTGTTAGCAATTTATGTTTTAAATAGCAACCAACTGGTGGTTGGTTATGTTGTGAAATCAGTCAAACTTTAGGTTAGAAAAGATGCTGAGAATGAAGACCAATTTGGATGGAAGTTGCAAACTGCTAAACTATATTTAGTAGTTTTCTTACTTTTTTCTTCAAGAAACAAGATCATTTTAAAGCATTCATAAGTTAAAGTTGGTTCTTATCCATTCAGCTACCCTATGTCTTTTGATTTGTGTACAAAGGCAACAGATATTCTCATATTAGCATATAAATTAGATGAGATTCCTTTCAAATAGATCATGGAAATATACATTTTCAGTTATGAAGGCCCCCAAACTGGGGATGCTTGGGAAAAGAAATGAATGCTATAGTAAACTTTATTATTGAAATGTGAACATGCCTAATCTCTACCTCAACAGACTCTTAAATAGTTCAGGAGTTAGTTTAAGACCACATAGGAAGTCAATCACAAGTTCAAAAAGTAGCTAGAATACTATTCTACAAAATTATTTAAATCCTAGGGATTTTTATTTTTTACCTCAACTTAGTAGACATAATAATTTCTACTCTGGGGACCGGCTGAGCACTGCAAGTGCCATTATTTCTGAAGGCTTCAACTTGTAAAACACATGTAGAGGAAAAACAGAAAGAAGTAAGACCTGTGCACAGCCATAAATAAATAAATAAATCTACTATTTAGAACAGAAAACTCCAAAAAGAATAAGTTGTAGTTCCAGTAGCTCAAAATAAAGTTGAGTTGTATTACCAGAAGGGGAATGATCTGACTTAAAAACCAAATTCATTTTTTGCTATGGGTTTGGCACTGTCTCTAGGACAACTTTCACAAAAGTAAGTTCTGCAATACACCATTTCTGTGATATATTTCACAAAAATAGCATTCCAGAGTAAAATAAATATTAAAGAAGAAAACAACTGCTTAATTTATCTTAATATATTATCTTAATATATTGCTATAATATATCTAAAGTACTGCCATTTAACATGTAAAAAGTATGGAAGCTACTGGCATATTTTAAATTTTTTGTATTAACTCTTCAAAATCCAGTATGTGCTTTAAGTATATGTAAAAATATGTACATGTGTAAATGTATTTTTGCATGTGATTGGTAATATTGCAATTAACATTACTTAAAAGAGTAATTCTTTAAATGAATTAATGTAGGCATTTTGAAATAATGAAAAGAAAACTTCATATTAATATGATTTGAGAAGCTGACAGAAGGCAGTAATTAAATGGTGAATTGTCTGGCTGTGAAAGAAAAAAAAAGTACACATTAGTTGTTACGGAATAGACGGGATGTTAAGAAGAACAAAGGAAATAGAGAAGCCAAAGAACTTACATGCATGACACATGGACATGAACTAAGGGGGGCATTACCAGAGGAAATGGGGTACTAGGTGGAGGGGGACAAAGGGAAGAAAATTGGGACAACTGTAATAGCAAAATAAATAAACTATGTTTAAGAGAAAAGAAAAGGAAAAAAAGAAAACATGGCTTCATATAACTGTCTACAAGAGATCCATCCCAGAACAAAAGACCTACACAGACTGAAAGTGAAGGGATGGAAAAAACATACCAAGCAAAGGGTTATTTAAAAAAAAAAAAAGGCTGAAATAACAATACTTATATCAGACAAAATAGATTTCATAACCAAGTCTATAAAAAGAGACAAGAGAGGACACTACATAATATGTAAAGGAATATTCTATCAAGATAATATAACCCTTATAAAGACATATGGCCCTGGCTGGTAGCACAGTGGATAAGGCACGGGCCTGCAAACCCAAAAGTCGCAGGATTGATTCCCCAGCCAGGGCACATAACAAGGTTGCAAAACAGGTCTCTAGTCAGGTCTGTGGCTGGAGGCAGGTGAAAAGCAACCATACATTGATGTCTCTCTCCCTCTCTGCCTCTCTCTCTTCCCCTCTTTCTAAAAATAATTAAATAAAATCTTAAAAAAAAAAAGATATATGCACCCAATATAGGAGCACCCAAATAAGTGAGGAAAATCTTGGAGGACTTCAAGGATATCAGCAGCAACACATTCATAGTAGGGGATTTTAACACCCCATTGTAAACAATGGACAGACTTTCCAAGCAAAGAAACACCAAGGATATTGTGGCATTGAACAACATTCTAGATCAAGTGGACTTAATTGATATATGCAGAAACTTTTACCCCAAAGAAGCAAAATTTACATTATTTTCAGATGAGAACATGGAACATTCTCAAAGATAGACCACATGGTAGGACACAAAACAAACCTCCACAAATTCAAGAAATTGAAATTATATGAAGCATCTTCTCAGATCGCAATGGCTTGAAACTAGAAAACAACATCAAATAAAATACTCAGAAATATTCAAATTCATGGAGACTGAATAACAGGCTATTAAATAATGAATGAGTTAACGAGATCATGGAAGAAATCAAAAAGTTTCTGGAAACAAATGAAAATGAACACACAACAGTCCAAAATCTAAGGGACACCACCTAGGCAGCCTCGAGAGGAAAGTTCATAGTAATACAAGCTTACCTAAAGAAAATAGATAATTCCTAAAGAAAATAGATAACTAGAGGAACAACAACAAGCAATGCCCAGAGCGAGTAGAAGGAAGGAAATAATCAAGATCAGGGAAGAATTAAATGACATGGAAACTAAAGGAACAATTCAAAAGATCAATAAATCCAAGAGCAGTTTCTTTGAAAAGATATATAAAACTAACAAGCCTTTAATCAGACTCATCAAGGAAATAAAAGAGAGAAAGGACCCAAATAAATAAAGCCAGAAGTGAAAAAGGAGAATTTACAAGCAATACCACAGAAATACAAAGTATTAAAAGAAATTACTATGAAAACTATATGGCAAGAAATTTGACAATCTGAGAGAAATTGACAAATTGCTAGAAACATGTAATTTTCCAAAAAACCAAATTCATTTTTTGCTATGGGTTTGGCACTGAATCAAGAAGAAGAAGAAAGCCTGAATAGACTGATAACAACTAGTGAAACTGAAGCACTAATATAAAAAACTCCAGGCACACAAAAGCCCTAGACCATATGGCTTCACCGGCGAATTTTACCAAACATTTAACCATTCCAAAAAATCAAGAAGAGAAAAGGTTCCCAAAATCTTTTTAGGAGACCAGTATAATCCTAATTCCAAAACCGGATAAAGACACAACAGAGAAAGAACACTACAGGCCAATATTATTAAACACAGATACTAAAATCCTTAACAAAACATTGGCAAAGTGGATCCAGCAATATTTAAAATATCATACACCACGACCAAATGGGATTCATCCCAAGGATGCAAGGATGTTACAATATTCACAAATCAATCAATGTAATACACCACATAAACAAAATGAAAGACAAAAATCACATGATCATATTAATAGATGTGGAAAAAGCATTTGGTAAAGCATAGCATTCATTTATGATAGGAACATTTAGCAAAGTGGGAATAGAGGGTGCATACCTCAAAATAATAAAGGCCATTTACAGGAAACCGACAGCCAACATAATACTTAATGGGCAAAACCCAAAAGCTTTTTCCCTAAGAACAGGAAGAAGACAAGGGTGTCTGCTTTCACCACTTTTATTCAACATAGCATTGGAAGATATAGGCACAGGGATCAGACAAGAAAAAGAAATAAAAGGCATCCAAATTGGAAGGAGGGAGGAAAACTGTCATTATTTGCAGATGACATGATAGTGTACACAGAAAACCCTATGGACTCCCCTAAAAAACTACTCAACCTAATAAGTAAATTTGGCAAAATAGCTGGCTTCAAAGTCAACATCTAGAAATCGAAGGCATTTTTATATGCCAACAATGAAACATCAGAGAAAGAAACCAGAAAAAAATACCATTTACTATAGCAACAATAAAAATAAAGTACCTAGGAATAAATTTAACCAAGGAGATAAAAGACCTGTACTTGGAAGACTACAGAACACTAAAGAAAGAAATCAAGGAAGATATAAATACTTAATAACTTAAAATGGAGTCAAAAACAACCTGGGTGCCCTGGCTGGTGGCACAGTGGTTAAGTGCCAGCCTGCGAACCCAAAGGTCACTGGCTTGATTCCCCAGCCAGAGCACATAACCAGGTTGCAAGCCTGTCTGTAGCTGGAGGTAGGTGAAAGGCAACCATACATTGATCCCTCTCTCCCTCTCTGCCTCTCTCCCTTTCCCTATCTCTAAAAATAAATAAAATCTTTAAAACAAAAACAACCCCAAATAGCTACAGCAATCTTGAGAAAGAAGAGCGAAGTAGGAAGAATCACAATACCAGATATCAAAACTCTATTACAAAGCCATAATAGTCAAAACAGTCTGGTACTGGCACAAGAACAGACATATAGAACAAGGGAACAGAATAGAAAGCCCAGAAATAAACCCAGGACTCTATGGGCAGCTAGTATTCAACAAAGGAAGGAACATAAAATTGAGTGTAAATAGCCTCTTCAACCAGTGCTGTTGGGAGAATTGGACAGGCACATGCAGAAAAATGAAGTTAGACCACCAACTTACAACATACACCTGAATAAACACAAGTAAACAAATGGGAGTACACCAAACTGAAAAGTTTCTGCTCAGCTAAAGAAAACATCAACAAAATAAAAAAGGAAATCAAGTATATAGGAAAACACATTTGCCAATGACACTTCAGACAAACGTTTGATCTCCAAAATATATAAAGAACTAATACAACCCAACACCAGGGAGACAGACAACCCGATTAAAAAATGGGCAAAGGATACTTCTCCAAGGAAGACAACAAAGGGCCCAAAGGCATATGAAAGAATGCTCAACATCACTAGCCATCAGAGAGATGCAAATTAAAACCACAACAAGATACCACCTCACACCTGTCAGAATGGCAATCATCAACAAACAACAAGTGCTCGCCAGGAAGTGGACCCTAATGCATTGCTGGTGGGAGTGCAGACTGGTGCAGCCACTATGAAAAATAATATGGGAGCCCTGGCTGGTGGCACAGTGGATAAGGTGCCAGCCTGTAAACCCAAAGGTCGCTGGTTGATTCCCCAGCCAGGGCACATAACCAGGTTGCAAGCCAGGTCTCCAGCCAGCTCTGTGGCTAGAAGCAGGTGGAAGGCAACCATACATTGATGTCTCTCTCCCTCTCTGCCTCTCCCCCTTCCCGTCTCTCTAAAAGTAAATTTAAAGTTTTTAAAAAAATAAAAACAAAATATAGTATGGAATTTCCTCAAAAAACTAAGAATAAAACTGCTTTATGACCAAATGGTTCCACTGCTAGGATTTTACCAAAGAATCCTGAAACACCAATTCAGAAGAACCTGTGCATCCCTATGTTCATAGCAGCATTACTTACAACTGCCAAGTGCTGGAAACAGCCTAAGTGCCTTTCAGTGGATGAATGGATCAAAACACTGTGGTACATTTACACAATGGAGTTCCATGCAGTAGAAAGAAAGAAGGAACTTGTACCATTTGCGATAGCATGGATGGAACTGGAGAGTATCATGCTTAGTGAAATAAGCCAGACAGCAAAAGATAAATACCGTATATTCTCACTTAATACAGGACACTAAGGAATAAAACAAACAGATGAGCAGAATGGAACAAGAGATGCAGCGGTGGGGGAAAAGGAGCAGAATGATGGTGACTAGGGGAGAGGGGGAGAAAGGGAAAAGTAGGGAAAGGATTTGGTCAAGGAGCTAGTGTGAAGGATCCATGGGCATGGACAACAAAGTGGGGACTGACCGCGGGAGAAGGGGTAGGGAGGGTGGGGCAGGGAAAAGCAATGGGGGAAAAATGAAACAATTGTCATACAACAATGCTAAATAAAATTTTTTAAAAGATCAAGTGAAAAATCAAAAATAAGGTGCAGATCATATTGAATAAGGTAATATTACTTGAGATTATTAAAGTGGGATTAAAAGTATTTTACATAGAACTTATTTAAATATACACATAAAGAAATATATATGTACATATATTAAAATTTTATTATGCATACATGCTTGAATGTATATAGAAAAACATACAATGGTTGCTCTGAACTATGGATCAGGGATTAGAAATACCTACTTTTCTCTACATCCCTTTGATATGGTAGTGCTTATATTTTTTCATGTTTTAATTATAATTTTTAAACAATAAATTACCTTTCTTGGGCAAGTCACTTAACTTTTGTAAATCTGTTTCCTCCATAGTATGTGGGGGTAATAATAGCGGCAGCTGACATCAATTTATGACCATGGGTTCATCTTCTGTGCTCAGTGCTTTTAACATGGATTATTCCATCTAATCTTAAACCAAACTAGTAAGTATTATTGCTTTATCCCCATTTTACAGATGAGAAAAGAGATTTACATCACCAAACTAATAAGTGGAGGGGCCGGGATTTGTTTGTTTCTAGAATCCATCTACTTATAGGGTTGTGTAAGAAGAAGCGAGAAAGAACAGGTGAAGTATATAGCAAAGTCTAGCTCTCTGGAAGTGCTTAGTAATATTAGATAATATTACTACTCTTATTTCTTTTCTGCCAGGAAGCTCTTCCAGCCATTAGAAACATGCACCCAACTGAACGAAACAAGGTTGACTTTGCCCTGAAATCACTATTGAAATTAGCAGGGATGTGGCCATGAGTACACAGCCATAACTTGAGCTTGCACATGGGAAAGTGCCTCACATCTCTTCAGCCATGAAGGGGTTGCCATGAGAGGCGGTAGGAAAAGCACTGTAGCAGGGTACGTTATTTTCCCCCTTGGAGTATGATGGTTTTACCACTATTAATAGCAGATGTGGCCAGGAAACTATAGACTGGGGATGGGTAATCATAGTTTGCATTTTAAAGCTTAATCTGATCATCTCCAGAGTCAAGGATTTATAATGGTCAAAGTCTGTCTGGTGCCACCATTTATGGACTATAGTTCAAGCCTGAGAGGTCTGGAATGTAGTTCATCTTTGTTCTGCAGCATCCACGTGTGCAAGTAGGAGTGGGCATGTGTGCATGCGTGTGTGTACGTATGTGTGATTTATTTATTCTAAAGCTCAGCCAGGGGACCCTGTCACCTTGACTCCCACTCAAGCTTATCTCATAAATGTTTCTTTTAAGAGAACAGGAAGCCAAGGGGGCTTCAATTCTGCTTTCATACCCATTTACAATTAATTCCCCTTGCAATTCCAAGGTTTTTGCTCATTTGGTAAATTAGGGCAGTCTCCCAATGTTTATTTCTGCATGTCCCCCACACAACTGAGAGCTCCCTAAAGGCAGAAACTTTTCTATCAATCGTGTTGAACTCTCAGTGTCTAGAAAAGTGTCTGGCATATAGTACACATACAATGGACACTGAAGTTTCCTTCCAGCTACAGCATGGCATGGTTCCATGAAATCATAATCTAGTGCATTGAGTTGATTCCAGTGCATGCATCAGATAACACTGGCTGGCTGTCAGCTCTCTTCTTTTCTCTGCCCACTACTGAGACACCTTCATAATCATTTTCACTGGAATATGAGTCATATGTACAAAAGGAGATGATGCCGAGATCTGCCATGTTTTCCTCTTCTCTAGCAGTATTGAAAATGGTTTCAATGAGGAAGAAACTGAAAGTATTCATTCGAAGGGTTAGGTTTTAGTTATGCAGGTTGTGTCTGTCAATCACGCGCATCCATTATAGAAAGCTGGCCACACACAGCACCTGTCACCAAGTCCTCTATACTCAGTTCTCCTTGGTGAGATAAGTTGGAGAGGCCACAAGCCAGTAATATCTGAAAGCTTCAAATGACATGAAAGTTATTCCAGATCTGGAAGGGGAAATAACCAAGGAGGATATTCTGGGGTTTTATTGTTGTTGTTTTTGTTGTTTATTTTCATGTACATTAGTCAGGATTCTTTGATGCAAACAACACAAACTCTGGCCAATAGAAGCAGAAGAGGAATTTATTTCAAGGATTTTAGGTACCACCGAATAAGCAGGATACCAAAATTGGTTCTACTACCACTAACTCCACCAACCCTACTGCTAAATGCCAACTGCCTCTTAGGAACCCCACCACTATGGTGAAGTTTAACTTGTCCTTTTATCTTTGCACTGCCCACTCAAGATTCAAAGTTCTAAACGGGAGTATATATTTAGTCAAGCTGAGTCCTCATTGGACTCCCATAGTGGAAAAGAAGGTCCTAACCCTCTATTTGGTGGCGAACCAAATAGAAAGGAAGTTTGCAGCCTGGTTAGCCACAGGAAAATGACAAGTGCTCCCTACATCAGAGCTCAGTAGCATCTGTATGCTTTGATAGTACATACTTGATAAAGATAAATAAAACTCAGTCTCTACAGCCACAGCCCCAGTGCCCTACCTGGGACAGACTCATGATTAATGTACACAGGCTCGTTGTGAATTCTTGCTCCAAAGGTTGAAAAAATTACCAACCAAAATTAAATTTTAATCAGTTAGCAGTTTCCTGCTACTTTACCCAAGCAATTTTAGAAGTTGCGGTTGAGCACTGCAAGCTACCAGTTATGTCATAAAATACTGCTGCCAGCACTGATTAATCCAAGGGAAGTTTAACCCTTGATCAAGTTTCTATTCCCCTCCTATTCAGCCAGAAGTCCTCCTGCCTCAATAAAGCAAGGTGACTCCAGGCCTTCTTCATTCTTAACCAAGTGGTTACTCTGGAACTCCAGGGACACTGCTTCAGACCTTGGCCCCAGATCCCCTGCAGAAGGGCTTCTGGAATGAGCAGCTCAACATCTGGCCATGCAGAGGGACAGGATTCATGCTTGGGAGGAAAACTTTTCTTCATAAAGAATGGTGATCCTGCCCTGGCTGGTGGCTCAGTGGATAGGAGCCAGCCTGCAAACCCAAAGGCTCACTGGTTCGATTCCCAGCCAGGGCACATAACCAGGTTGCAAAGCCAGGCCTCCAGCCAGGTCTGTAGCTGGAGGCAGGTGAAAGGCAACCATACATTGATGTGTCTCACCCTTTCTTCCTCCCTCCCTGCCCTTCTTTCTAAAACTAATGAATTTTTTTAATCTTTTAAAATAAAAATAAATTAAAGAAAGAAAGAAAGAATGGTGATCCTAAAGGCAACAACAAAACCGAGTCCTGCAGAAGGCAAAAGCAGGGGATGGATGGATAAAGTGGAGGCCATAGCAGGAGGTTGCCTTGCCCAAACACTGCAGCAGCAACTCTATCAAAGGACATGCAAAAGTGCAGCATATGTACTTGCACAAGTTCATGACAACGAGCATACAGGGATGTTCACTGAAGCATTGTCAGCAACCACAAAAGCAAACAAACAAAAAAGCTGGAAATAACTGTCCAAAATTAGCTCAATGTTACCGTATAGTCATATTATGAGGTATTTTGCACCTATATAAAAAAGAGGTGAAATGTGATAATATTGTCAGTAAATTGAGAAATACAAGTGGCAAAACAATGTGTATAGTATATATTTTGTTTGTTTGTTCGTTTTAAATGAGACTATGTCAAAAGGCTTGTGTATGAATACAGAATACTGGAAAGGTATCCTTTAGACCTTTGGAGTTAGTGGCAGGGAGGCAAGGGAAGGGAAACCTTTAACTTTTCACCTTACAGCCTTTTACTGTTTGAATGTTTACTGTGGGAATACAGCCCATTTATAATTAAACTAATTTAAAATGTTATCAAAGTGAAGCATGGCAGGAAAAGGAGTAAAATTGGTCATTAACAAGTAGAAATCAGGGGTTAAGATACTTTTTTCCCCAAATAAGGCAGCTCACTTGGGCCTGTGGGAAGGCAGGTGTCTCTCATTTAAGAAAGCCTTTTGCTCTTGCAGGTCCAAAGGGAAAGCCATCTCTGTGCCTTTTCTTCAACCTCAGGAACACCTCAGAGCCAGGTCTATGCTCCACTCAGATGAGGACCTACCTTCTGCTCAGACATTTGCTGGCCCTCACACCACAGCCAAGCTCAGCAAGTGTCACGGAGGCAGGAATGCCTCCCTCCATCCCTCTGTGCCCCCAAAAGTCGATTGTTATCAAAAGCATGGGACTAGAGTTAGACCTACTTTGTTTGTAGTCCTGTAATAATGGTGAAAATGTTGGTGGTAATGGTTAAGAAGCTGACAGAAACTAGTCTGAAAACTTAACTGAATTCTAGAGTAGAAAAAAGAATGACCAGACTTTACTAATGACCTGAGAGAAATTCTGTCTTCTTCTAAGTTACCAAAAGTGGTCCCAGAAGAGTTTGTATTAAAGCTTGAATGATAAGTGACGAACGGAATGGGGCGCCACGAAAGAAAAAAAGGAGCTCTCCCTGCCTCCCACTGACATAGAGGAATTTTACCCACACAAAAACCTGTAGAAACCTAAGCACAAATACCTGCAAGGGAAGGACTGGGGCACTTTACCCAAATCTGTTCTAAGGCCAGCTCTTCCTCCCCACCATTTCCCAGTGCTCCAAATCTTCCAGGTTAAATTTTACCTCTTCTCTACTTTTCTAAACTTCTAAGAGCTAACTCTAATCTGTATAACGTAGAAAAGTAAAGGACTGAACCCCTCTCTCCCTTACTTTCTCCACTCCCCACCCGCTCTAGGCAATCTGTAAGACCCTAATACATGCAGTCACATAGATCCTTGAGATGGATTGCTCTACTGCAGGGCCTCTCCCAGTTCAGTCCCCTTGGGAGTGGCTGGAGGAGGTCCTGGCTGCTTGGGGCAGGTGGGGAGCCAAAGCTGGTCAAATCTACCCACATGTGGGCAGTGACCACCCAATCTGGTCTGGGCTGCCCGCCCAAGCCCTCTTCATCCTTCCTCTACATTCCATTCAGATATATTGCCGCCCGTCTTCCATGTAACCCTCATTGCTACCAAGGCAAGAAGACTTGTCCCAACTCCATCCTCACTCTCTCTTATCCCCATCGCTGGAGCATTCTGGCCCTTTTGCAGCATGTGAGAAAGAACCTAGGCTTCCCTAGCACAGGGGCCTTCCCCACAATAGCATGGGGCTCAGCCCTGTGCTGGTTCCACTCTCTTGAGGATGCTCCTGCTCCCCGACCCAACCTTGGTGTTTGGTCCAGCCCTGGGCTAGCGAGGCTCCAGTGTGGGTGAATCCACGCCCCAATCCTTTCCCCACGCCTTACTGGGGCCCTGGCCGAGGAGCCCAGGAACGGCCGAGACCCCATCCCCTATGCACACACGAAGCCCGCAGCAGCTGAACCCTGGGCTCTGCCGCGCTGGGCCACCGCACTGTGACACCTGCAGGGGACCCGGCCCGAGTAGCTCAGCGCGCGGTGCGCCAGCCACCAAGAGCTTGGAGTACGCTGGGCGGCGAAGCCTGGGGCCTCGCTGGTTAGGTAGCTGGGGGGACCGGAAGGATGGCGAGGAAGTAGGAGAGGGTTTCCTGAGATGAAAGATTACTTCCGTCCGGGCTCCGGCCTCTCTCTGGAGCCGGCTTGCTGAGGGCTGGGAAGCCGGCTGCACGAGGCTCTGGGCCGTTTTGCCACCCGCAGCGCCTGGGCGACCGGAGGCTCTCGGCCGCTCCGGGGCTCACGCGGGCATCCTTGCAGGTGGGAGCTGAGAGCACTTCCGAGAGCCCAAGCCATGGTGGCCAAACAGCGGATCCGGATGGCTAATGAGAAGCACAGCAAAAACATCACCCAGAGGGGGAATGTAGCCAAAACCCTGGTAAGCCAGAGGCAGTGCGGAGAGGGCTGAGAGGGCAGGGCCTGGAGTGCAGACGAGCGGGGTGGGGCGGGGCCCGGCAGGCGGAGGAAGGCGCAGGACCCGGTCTCCCAGCTGCGCGGCGCCGCCCGCCCTCGCGGCGGCCGCAGGGTGGGTTTCGGAGAGCCAAGCTCAGGGCTGCGCTGGAGTCCCCTGTGCTCCTGTGCGGGCGAGGGTAGAGGACACGGACTGGTCGTGACTCCTCTGGGGTGGTTGCTGGGGCTTACGGGAGAATTGGGCCTTTGTCTCTGGGAAAGACGGCAAGCACAGAGTTACAGGAACTTTTAAGGCAATTGCTTGGCACAGGGTCCTGAACCTACTAGGTGCTAGAACGTTTGCTAAGTGATTGAATGAATGAATGAATGAATGAATGAATGAATGAAGCGATTTATCATCACTGGCTCCTAGGCTTCACCCCCTGCCCATACCCAACCAACACACACCATGATAAAGATCTTCTTTCCAGCCCCTTTATAATGGTCTCCCTGTGTAAGTTGGAAAAGTGGGATGAGATTCTGACCCACATTTCCGTCCATCCTCCTATTTTGCTTTTTCTCTGGTGAGGCCTCTTAAAACTGGGCTTAAGTTTAAATTCAACTTTCCCTTTGTTCACCCTATAAATTGAGACTCATTCTGATGTTATGCTCCAAAACTGTAGAGATTAATTTCTTGCCAGGCATCCTATGCCCCCGAAACTGTATTTTAAACCCTTGCAGCAAGTTTTAAGTAAAACCTGTGCTTTACGCACTGAGGTTTCTTTTAGCAATACAAATTATCCTCAACAGAAAATGCCAGGTCTATGATTTTGGACATTCAGAGGCATGTCTGGGATGAGTTGTTGAATAGTGTAAGTCGCCAGTCTATGAGCAAAGACACTGAAATGAGAATCCAACTCAAGCTTGGGGTTTGGCTGGAAAAGCTTGCAGACTTGATGAGGCAAGTCCTTCTAGCCAAAGAAATGATGCAGCTTCGATTAACTAAGCAAAAAGCAGGACCACAATCATCACACCAGAATTCTCAAAACACCAAGCAGTACTATGGCAGAGAAACCTTAGGCTCAAACTCAGCTATACCCAGGCCTTTATGCACATCTCCAGGCTTAAGTCATGCTTGAAATTCTCTCACTTGAAAGTTAGATAATTTAGTTATAATTGCCCAGCAAAATGCCAATGTGCCTTTGAATTGGAACTATTTTTCACATAGATCTATATTTTTCCTATTTATTTTTACTCAAAAAAAAAAAACAACACAACAACTTGCCTTTCAAAGTAACATTGACAAACAATTCTTAATTTGGAATTTTATATCCTTGGGGTATCAATTCTTCCTAGGACATACAGACTAGCTGATATACTGAAAATCTCTGGTTGTGTGATTTTTTTTTTTAATGAACTAAAGAACCAGCATTCAGTTGTTAACTGAACTCAGTTGTCAACTTATCTAACTGTAAAAGTAGCAACAAAACAGGAACTAATTTGCAGAGCTATTTTATCCGTTAGGCTTTGTAAACTCAGTGTCTGCCACTTCTAGCTTTTCAGGACTGCATAATTTGAGGGTCAGGGGGGACCTGAAACAAAAATTATTGACTCCAAAATAATAAAAGGAAATGGAAAAAAATTGGAGAAAAACTATAACTCAACCCAACTTTCTGAACTATATTCAGATTATATTTAATCTGTGATATAAGAGCATTTTAATTGGTTTTGGTATACCATGGAGTTTTTAAATGATTCTACTAAATTTGTAATGAAATGTTTCCAAACCAAGCTACAATGCTTGTTGATTTTCCTTTGGTTAGGAAGGCTTTTTGGTTAACTTTATTATAAATGGATCATCATCAAAAAGAAGAAATTAGTTCTCTTTTAGAAAGCAACATTTTAAATCCTAAATTTCATTTTCCTAATAATTTGCAAGGGATAGCTTGTGTAGATGAAATTCAGTAAATGGGGACAGATGAACAGTTTCTAATTGAAAATTTGGACTAATCTTTCAGAAATAAAGCCCTTTAATTGTATACAGATGCTTTAGTATTTCACAATCAGCTAATAGTTATGGAGTGAATCAATATTATTCTCCCAGACAGCAGATAAAGCCAAGAAACAGAGAAATGGAATAATCATCTCATGATTATACAGTACTAACTTCTTCAGAATGAAGAGGAAATTTAAATTTCAGAGTTCTGAGTTACCCTGCTGTTATCTTATCACAGGGAAAGCCATCCCCTAACATTTAGAGCCTTAAGAAGTAGCAAGCTCCTATTTGAAATGAACCATGCTATTGTGGGATTCTACTGTTTTTTCTTACCTTTCTCAGCAATAAAGTCAGGGTTAGGTGAATTGTCCCTGTGGGACTGTGCTGAGCACCACTTCCTCCAAAAAGGTAACTTAGAGTCTCAAAAAAGATACACTGGTATTGTGATCACCCAGGTGTTCTTGAGCTCTGAAAGTCCCCAAAGAACATTGCTTCACTGAGAAGTATTATCAAAAAGGGTTTTGCTCCAAACTCTGCATGTTAATAATTTGTGCTTTTATGCAAAGAAGAGATAAAAGTCTTCATTTGGTACCTGACTAGACCAATAATTCATTTACAGTCTTCTGAATTCACTTGTTGGCTTTGCTGCAGAGGGAGCAAAATGAATTTTTATATAACTTTAGTAGGATGATAACAACAGAATTGGTTTCTGATCTACCATAACAAATTGTTAGGAAGTTGATGGAAGAGGGTGGGGAGGGGCAAATGTCACACTCTGTTCAAGTAACTTTATTTAATATATTTAAACTTTATTTAATATATCTACTTACTTAATCTGACCTTGATCTGGTCTTTAGTGCCAAAGAAGGACATGATAAAAATGCTAGTTAACATTATCTTATGCAATTATTTAAAGCTTGTCTAGCCAAGAGCAACCACCTCTTTCCTTGCAGTGTGATTTGCCCTCATACAAGAGTGGTGGTAGATATAAGCTTGTCAAGGTCAGAGAAGTGAATGGGTTCAATCCTTAGCATCTCCCTGCCACTGACACTTTAATCCATACTTCTCTAGTAAAAGAAATGCAGGGGTAAGTATATCATCAATTAGGAAGTATAATAAGAAAGGCAATATCCTTCCTACCTATCTTTACCTACCTAAGAAATAATCTTTAAGGAAGCTTATTTGCATGCCTATTTATTCTTAAATTAACATTTATTGAACACCTACTATATTTATTTATTTAAGTTCTATATTAGGCACTGCTAAACATTGATACATGACAGAGAAAGTACCTTCCCTTTTGGAGCCTACAGTCTAGTGGAGAGCCAGATATTAAACACATTGTCCCAAGAATAAATAGATACAAACTGTGATAAATATCAAGAAAAAGTACATGGTGACATAAATGACAAATGAACCAATTGAGGTAGAAGAGAGAAGACACTCTAAGAATATTAACAGGTAAGCCGTTGCCTTATCTATAATAAAATTAGTTAACTTATATTGTCTGTGTCCTATTTTGGGCTCACACTAATGAGCAAGTAGTACTTTTTTTTTTTAAATCTACCTTCTCCCTTTTTGAGAAACTCACTATGTTTTTAGATGCCTCTCAGAAAATATTGTTTTTCTGTCATTTGATTTGATTTGATTTTTAAGGACCAAGCCTTACCTGCAGTAGACCACAGGGTTGCTTAGGGACTTTCTTGTTATATCTGTGCTTTGAGTTTGAGAAGAGCAGGAGGTATGCAGGCTAAATTGCTGTGGGTCCAACATTCCCCCTCTGCTTTCCAGGGAACGCAGAAATTTCTCCAAAATTCAAGCTCCACTAAGATTAGGAACTTTCATTACAAAATGCATCGTCCCTCACACCCATTCACAGTAGCTATGGCACTTCTGCAATTCCAAGGGTTTCCACTGCATCGCCTTCCCAAACTTTTTAGTACATAGAAGGTTTTGAGAACATGGCTGTGTTCTGTTACCCTACTTGGAATTCTCAGATGCAAGAGTTAGAAATGAATATATTGGCACTGGCTGGTGAGGCTTGGTGGATTGGCACTGGCTTAAGAACCCAAAGGTTGCTGGTTGGATTCCCAGCCAGGGCACATAACCAGGTTGCAAGCCAGGTCTCCAGCCAGGTCCTTAGCTGGAGGCAGGTGAAAGGCAGTCATACATTGATGTTTCTCACCCTTTAGTCCTCCCTCCTTGCCCTTCTCTCTGAAAATAATGAATAAAATCTTAAAAAAAAAAAAAAAGAATATATTGGCCGTGGCTGGCTAGCTCAGTTGTTTGCAGTATTGTCCAAATGCGCCAAGGTTGCAGGTTCAATCTCTGGTCAGTGAACATATGCAAAGCAACCAATGGAGGCATTAAAAAATGAAACACCAAAGTGATGTTTCTCTCTCTCTCTCTCCCTCTCTCTCATCAATGAATTTTTAGAAAATGTTTAATGACTGTATCAATGGAAAACACCCTGGCTCTGTAATGAGGCAGACTGAAGTTTGCATCTCAGCTCTTGCTCAAGCTAACAAATTTGAGCCTCATTTCTCAGCTACAGAATGGAGTTGCCTGGCGTTGTGAGTGCTGGCAATGGTGGATGTTGACTTCTTAGTAGGTGTCTGGCATTGGGTATGCTTTCAAAAAATAGAAGCAATTATTAGTAATATCATTTTTGGCTCCCAAATCACTGTATTGGCTTTATATATTTATATGCTGTCCCCAGAATATTTAAGACTACCTAGTTCACTGATTTACAGGAATGTAAGTAAGGTTATAGATGAATATTTTTAAACCTTGATCGTTTACAGTTGACTTTATTCATCCCTATCTGCCTACTGGACATTGACACTGAATCTATTTTATTCACAGTGATAGCCCCAGCTCCTAGGTGGTACTCAATATTTTCTGAATTACTAAACCTAATCTTACTTTCTCCCATTCTCTTTTAGAGACCACAAGAAGAAAAGTATCCTGTGGGACCATGGCTGTTGGCACTGTTTGTTTTTGTTGTCTGTGGCTCAGGTATGGGTTTTTCATTGACATTATATCCCATATTCTCCTCTGCCCTTCAAACACACATGTTTTATTCACAAGGTAAATAGACAAAAAATATATTAATCTAAGATTCAAGTTAATTTCTGCCTGAGACCTTGATCTTAACGGGATTTTATTTAGTTTATATTATAGCAGACTAAATATGATTAGAAACAAAATTGATATACTATCAAATTTAAATCATAAAATGATTACTCAGAGCAATTAAACTGGCTATCAAGTTCACTTTAGAGTTCAGTTAAACCTTTCTGTGAAGATACAGTCTAAAAGTATTTAAAACAGAAAGTGGCCCAGGCTGGTGGTACAGTGGATAGGTGCCGGCCTGCGAACCCAAAGGTCGCTGGTTCAATTCCCAGCCAGGGCACATAACCAGGTTGCAAGCCAGGTCTCCAGCCAGATCTGTAGCTGGAGGCAGGTGAAAGGCAACCATATATTGATGTTTCTCTCCCTCTCTGCCCCTCTCCCTTCCCCTCTCTCTGAAAAATACTAAATAAACTCTTTAAAAAACAACAACAACAACAGAAAATGGAGTACCTCTCTGACTGAGATAATCCACATTCCGGAGAAAGGGAAGGAAGGTCTTCTGCTTAAGAGGAAGCTTTATAGTGCTTTTACATAGAACTGAGCCTCAAGGTACAGTCACCTCATACTGGAAGGTGACAAGTTCAAAGAGCTATACTTACACTGACATGCAAATACATACATACAAAGAAGAGACTTGAGCAAAAGGATCACCCAGTTGTTTCTAGCTGAATTCTAGTTAGGAGTCTTGACATAATTCCTGGTCCCTAGGAGTTGAATCTCTGAAGTACTGGTGAGTGGGGGTTACTTCCAACAATAAGATAGGCTGCAGATAGTCCCCTCTCCACCACCTCACTGTTGCTGAGGGTAGGGAAGCGGGGAGGAGTCCGCATCTTTCTAAAAAGACCCGGGCTCCCACAAAGACAGCATTCTGCCCTCGGGGCAAGAGACGCCCATGACTAAAGGTAGATCAGTGTCTCTTATCTTCACAAAATCACTCCTCCAACAAAACAAAAGCTCTTTGGAGGAAGGAAGGACCTAAAAGATTTGGCATGGTTATTGTTTAAGGCTCAAATATTTTAAAGATGATTTGCATTCCAAGATGAGATCTTCCGCTCAAAGAAACAAAACTGTACCCTATTTCCAAAGCTTTATCCTCAAAGGGAATCTTTTTCCCAATATGGGATCCCTCACCTTTAAAAGAGTTTACCCATCCTCTGCACGAATATTTCAGAGTATGGAATGCTCGCTTCTTCAAAAAACCTGTCGTGTATCTGTATAGGTCTAACTCTATTTAAAATGGCTCCCCTCTTTTGAACTACACTGTGCTGTGTCTTCAGGAATTCAAGTATAGACCCCTGAAGTCACACAACATGGACTTGTTCTCTTTTGAACATCTTGAATCTTTGGATATTTTAAAGATGACTCCCTGGTGGTTCCTCCTCCTAGCTAAACTTCCAAGTTCTCTCCACCTGGCCTCATAAGATGTAGTCTTAGATACATGCCATGACACTCTTAAAGAACAGCATTTGCATCTGCAGAAGTTGGTCTAGAGGTGGTGCAGATGCCACAGAGGCAGTAGGATTGTCACTGCCCTTAACCTCAGTGCTCTGCTTCTATTACTGTGACCTGGCCTACAGTTTATTTTGAACAATCACCACACGTTCTAGACTCACATCAGGGTGTCAGCCAGGCACCATCAAGATCTTCTTTACGTAAGCTTCCTGCATGCTTCAGAGATGCAGCTTTATAACCCCATCACATGTCGTTTTACTTTATTCATAGCCCTTATCAACATTCGAAATTATTTTGTTTGCTTATTTATTATCCATTTCCCTCTAACAAGATATAAGGTCAGGGAAAGCAGTGTTTATTTTCTGCTAAATTTCTAGATCCTGCTACAGTATTTTACATATTGTGAGTGCTCAGAATGGTTGGATGGATGGATGGATTAATCGAAGGATTGATGGATAGATAAATAAAGCCAGATACTTTGCATACTGTAGATATCCAATTAACTTTTTTGAGATCTAACACAAAGCTTCATCAATATTTTTATTAAAATTCCATTGTTGGTTTCAGCTGTCTTTCTACAGAGTAGACATAAATTCTGGAAACATAGAAGCACATGTGTAATAAATGGCTTACCAATATTACATTATAATATACAATATGGTCAGTGACATTACATGATACTCAGTGTATTGTCCTTTTGTAGCAGTGCATAGAGCAGAGCATAGTTCAGCGACTTGAGTGCATTAATGCAGCACTTTCATCAGTGTCAGTATAGCCATCTGTGATGCATTACCTCAGATGATCTGTCTGATTTTTATCCCAAAACAAGACAAACAAAAAAACCTGTGCCTTAGTATGCCACAGAAAAATTTAAAAATCAACAAAAATGTTGTCTATGTTTTCGAGTTTTATGGCCAGACTGTAAATTGTTATATCTTGAACCTTGAGCCTTTTATCTAATTATTTTTCTCTCCCAGCTTTATAGTCTCTGAAAGTATATTATTTCTCCAAGTCACCGATAAAAGTCTGAACCTGGAAAAGGCCCATGGAACACAATTAGAGACAACTCCCTTCAGGTTGACTTTGAACCTCCCAGCAGAAATTTGCAAACAATCACCATGTCTTGAGGGTCCCCTGTATGCCTGGCACTGTGCCAGGCTCTGAAACTACAGCCTCCTGCAGGACCTGCGGGCACTGGAGAAGGCAGATAAGGAAGCTGTCAGTTGTAACCCAGGGAGAGAGTGCTGTGATAGTAGAGCACCCAAGTGCTTGGTGGGCACGGATAAGGGGTTGTCAGGCTGCTGTAACAAAATCCTACAGCCTGGGGGCAGTTATAAACAGCTGGAATATACTGCTCATAGTTCTGTAGGTTGGAAGTCAAATTTGGGTGCCAGCATGGTCAGGTGAGAGCCCTGTTTCTGGTCACAGATTTTTCCTTGTATCTTCATATGGTGCCTTATGTATAGCAGACAGAGTAGGGAACTCTCTGGGGCCCCTTTTCTTAAAGCATTAATTCCATTCCCAAGGCCTCCACCCTCATGACCTTATCACCTCACAAAGGCCCTACCTTCTACCCATCACACGGGGATTTCAATGTGGGAATTTAGGAGAACACAATCAGGCTATAGGAGGAGCTTCTAAATCATTCTGGGCAGAAGAGAAAGTTTCCAGAGAAGGTGCAGTTTAAGCTGAGTTTTGAAGGGCAAACAGCCAGACAAAAGGAAGGTTATTCCACAGGAAGAAACACTATGTGACAAAGGCACAGAGGCTTGAGATAGTGCACCGGCCTCAGGAACTGCCGGAGCCTGTGCCCTTGCCAAGAGGGGAGGGGAGCCGATGGAGTTACTTGGTCTGGCTTGTTTTTCTCAAACTTGGACCAGTTCTCAATAATCATTCTTTTGAAAGGGCTTTAAAAATTTCCTCTCGCTCATACTTTAATTAAAATGTTGTCAAGCTTATTCTTAAATATAGTAGGAACTGTTTCTCCCTTGGGTAAATTAGGACAATCTTTTGGAACCCTGCAATCTACAGTTTTTTCAAGCACATTGACTCTGTTATCCTTTCTGTAGGGTTGTCCAGGGGACTTCAGGGCCTGGAGATTTGGACTTACTGTGACTAAGAAAATACAGTTCTTGTAGACTTGTCACATGCTCCCTGCATTCATATGCAGTACTCTTTTAGTGATGTTTCTTTACATCTTCCCTGTTAAGGCCATTGCGCTTTTAAGGAGAGGTATCATCTAAAATGGGAGTTGGGTCATCTTACCTTTTCTATCTTGTTTATATGCTACCATGATTCATGGGTCTCATACCTTTTTAAATCATAAGAATAATCTGCTAACACCACCCTTTTTGATTTGTTTGGCAACTTCAGCAGTTTTGTTTTTTTTTTTTTGCAAGCCTTAGCTCAATTTGGGCCCTGTTCTCACAAAAATGTGTCACTCTTCTCAGTTTGTCCTTGGTACTGTGCCTTTCTATCTTTGCTCATGTCCCTTTCTAAACCAAACATGAAAAGCACAATAGTGCCTTTAAATATGTCCCCATTGCCCCCTCCCTGGGATTAGCCACAATTCAGTTCATTTTGCAGAGCCCTATCCCTATTGAGCATCTCCCTTTCTAGGTCTGTAGACCGTCAGTTCCCACCTATTTTCTCTACATTTAAAAGAATGTGATTTCCTCAAGTCTAACCATTTCATTGATCAGTTCCTCTGCTTTATATAATAAACCTTCTTGGTTCTAGAATGATTAAAGCCTGTGTCACTGTTCTCTCTCACCTCTATCCCAGTTCTGTGATCCAAAACAGAAGAGACCACCTACACCTCATGTCCTACCATCCATTGTGTACAGTCTCATTTCTGCTCTTGCCTGTTACCCTCACACAAAATGCACTAGCTATAGTTTCTGGTGAAATTCCCATACCTCTATGGATACATACTCCTTTGTGTCCTTCAGGTTTCTTTCCTTTGAACAAGACATACCCATATGCCAGATTAAAGTCCTGTGTCACCAAGTCCCCATGATGCCTGTGAGGTCATTTGCCCTCTCTGAGTTCATGTCATTAGTTATTTCTATTCTGTATATTTTTACACAGACAGGAAAAATATGAGATCTTCTGATATTAATGAAGATGTCCACCATTGATCTGATTCTCTGAAAGACTCCCTTGCTTTCATTACCTTACTCTATTAATCCACATTTCTAACTGATGATTGACTGGGCAAAGTGCTATTTTTCAAAGTAGTGTTGGTGTACCTAGGGTAAATAAAAAATCAGGTCAGGCAAGGATTAAGAAATGCACATCTTATCTGTTTTCCTAGCTATATTCTGGGAAAGAATTAGAGCTGGTTAATTCTGATGGCTTTTAAGCACATGATCACTTATTGGTTAGCTTTGCTCCATTTTATGTGGAAAAACAGCTAACAAACCTGTAAGAGGCTGTGGGATCCCTTTATTATGAGGAGCAATGTCCCAGCAAACTTTGACCCCTTACTTTTCAGTCTCTTTCACATGGCTTTCATCCTCCTTCTTTCATGCCCATGGTGCTGATAAGAGCAAGATAATGAAAGAGGAAGAAGAGAAACTCCAGAACAGTGAGGGTACTGGAACAAGGCAGCCAGAGAACCCTGGCCAAAACATGTACCCAGGGAGTGCCCACTACCTTACCAAGAAATTGGCTAAGAGCCCCAGGGCTGTGCCAAAGACCCCAAAATCTGAACCCAAGTCTATGGTTTGTAATCTCTAATATGCTGCCCTATTAGGAAGTATTGAAGGAGGTTTATCTAAATACACCTTTCCAGAAGTAAGAAAATTTCCACATTCCACTATTGCAAAAGGTCTCTTAGGCAAAACACTTTTTTGAAACCTGACCAGTTGCAGGATAAGAGGCCTCAGAGGAGGGGAGAATTTTGGAATCTGCCAGATGAGGGTTCAAAGCCTAGATTTGCTATTTATCAGCTGAGTAACCTTGGACAAGTTATTCACTCTCCCTATTGATTCCCTTACCTACCAAATAGGGATCTAGGAGCACTTCCACAGGTGGGCCTGACATTGAATGGGTCTAGGAATGTAAGTACAGGTCCAAAACATCCTTGAAACCTGCAACTAACTTCAGCCACCACCCACCGCCTCTGTCCCTGTAGTCCCCAGGGGTGGACGGTGGGCCATGGGGTGCTCAGGCTACCATTCTCCTCTCATTTTTCCAGGCCGAGCCTTTCATTGGTAGGCTCAGCCATCAGATTTTTCTGGATCTTTCAGAAAGCAGTAGGCCCTGCTTCTTCAGTCCAAGGATAAGTGTGAGCGATTATAAGGGTAACACTCTGGGTACGTGGACTGTTTTCCCAAGCGAAGGCATGGAAATCTTTTAGACCTCCCCACGCAAGACAAAGGAAGCACCCACATGCAGACTAAAATCAATGAATAGGGGTTTATACTTTAAGTTGAATATCAGAAGTGAAATGTAAGTTTAATATCAGAAGTTTTGTTTTGTTAACACAACCTACATACACCACTATTTTGCTGTAAATGTTTTCTTTATGAGATAGAAATGCGTTGGAACCGTGTGTTCTTTTGAGACACAATGTTATCTATAAAGGACATCTCAGGGCCACCTTGTGCTTTGTTTTGCTTAATTTGGTAACCATACTTATTGTTATTAATATTATGTACATTCTGTCATAAAGACCGGCTTCTCAAATACCTGTAATGGGGCCCCTCAGGTGATTATTCCAAATAGGCCAAAAAATTGCCTGTTCAAGCCTTGTCCTGGGACTTTGTGTTGCTGGAAACTTTTTAACTGGTTACATTTACCTTCATTTGCTCTCCTGGGACTTCAGATCCACACTGAAGCCAAAAGGATCTAAACATCCCCTCCTTTTAATAAAAACATTGTCTTTCATTTCTACTAGTAGTAGCTGTCTCTCTTCAGATAAGCAGCTCATCCCAGCTCTCTTAGTCCTTGGTTTCAAAACCTGACTTTTTGGAGAACTGTTCCATAGCTCCTGAAGAGGGCTTGTTTTTCATCTCAAAACTCAGAGACAAGCGTGACCTAGTATGTCTGCCTGAGACAGTAAAGACTGCTATCTGCCCAAGACGCAGCAGTCTCAATGCCCTTCCCGACTACTGATGACGCTAGTCACTACTGTTTGTGCTCGGAGCCCTGACTTTTTTGCCCCTTTTATTCTCAGGTCTTCTAAAAGCCTGATTGAGCCCTGGCTGGTGGCACACTGGATAAGGCGCTGGCTGGTGAACCCAAAGGTCACTGGTTCGATTCCCCAGCCAGGGCACATAACCAGGTTGCAAGCCAGGTCTCCAGCCAGGTCCATGGCTGGAGGCAGGTGAAAGGCAACCATATATTGATGTCTCTTTCCCTTCCCTTATCTCTAACAATAATAAATAAAACCTTTAAAAATAAAAAATAAAATAAAATAAAAGCCTGATTGAGAAAGATTCTGAGACCACACCAAAGCTTTGTGGGAAAATGTGCTACAATTGATTACTTGTGTCTGTCATGATCATGGTATTAACAACAGGGTCCTGTGCTCCTCTTTGCTGCCTCTGGTCAAACAGTTTAATAATATAAGTGCCACTGTGTTCACAGGACAACCATCTCCTGCATTTTCAACTTACCTCTTTGAATAGAATGCCTCTAGGACTTGATGAAATTAGATCTTTTTCTCAACATATTAGTTGTTCAGACAAATGGTCATTTTGTCAGCATATTCATGTTTCTTGTGATGCTGTCATATTATTTACTTTATCAAAGCCCTAGAGTGATACTGTGTGGTGATGGGAAGCAGCAGTCTTAAACATGACTCTTTGCAACCAGGTTGTATCCTTTTCCATTCTTACCCCTCACTGAGGTTTCCACTGGGATTAAGTGAGTCACCATCCCTTGATTCTGATGAGGACTCCTCCATACCAGCCATGCCCCAGTTCCCTCCCTCTCACTGTTCCTCCATCATGCATTCTAATCCTAATTTCAGTTTTATTTCCCTCTCTCTGACAAACCTTGATCTTCATTTCCTAATTAGTGATTATGAGAATTTCAGTGGTCACTGAAACCTGGGTGTTCTTGGAACTGAAAAGCTTATAAGTCCCATCAAAGGGGAAGCTCTAGGGTAACAGAATCAACTAGTGACTGTTATTTTACTCATAATTTTCTATATTTTCCAATTCTGTCAATGGGCATATATTACTTTTATATTAGAAAAAAATTATATGTAATTTAAAAATAAAACATCTACACTGGTCAGGTTTGTAGTCTTATTTTAAGCAGCAAAAGTATTCGAATCTTAGAAACAAATGAAAGAGCAGCTGTTCTGGTTGAAGTGAGATCTGTGTGTGTACATGTGCATGTTTGTGTATGTGTTTGCATGTGTGTTGTATGTGTGTGTGCATCTGTGTGTGTATGGGGTACCTCCTATGTTGGTGAATATTCTGATGTTCTCATCCCCAGAAGGGAACATCCAGCTGGACCCTGGGAAATTGTGACCCTGAACTGGCCCCTGCTATCGCAGTTAGTACCTTTCAGGAGCCAGCCAGGTTTATTTGGCACCATCACTTGTGAGCTGGTGCACTGTTTCTGGGCAGGGACATTCCTTTTGTCTGTCCTTTCACAGACTGTACTCTTCTCCTGTATCCTCGAGGGATTCTACCTGCAGGGGTAGGGTGGGAAGAAAGATAATGTCACAGATAGATCTGTTTTTCAGGACAACCTATTGAGAGGGGTACGAAGAAGTGATTCCCCAAGATATTCTCAACTGGGCCTCAACTTCTCATTCTCTCAGCCTCACATTTCAGGGGCCTCTCCATTTTTGGAAGGACTAACACCCACCCTTCCTAGGGGTGGATGTTTTTGTTGAGAATAGTGCAGAGGAGGAAAAGGACTAATGTACCTGTGCACCAGCCCTAGAGCCAATCTCCCTGGGTTTGAAACCCAGCTTTGCCATCTGCTAGTTGTGTGTTCATATCCAAGCTACTCATGCTCACTTTAAGCTCCAGGTCTCCCATTCTTCAAAGAGTTAGTACTGGCTTCTGATCCCTAGAATATTCATGAAAACTAATCCTGAGGGTTAATGTACATCCATAGTTTACCAGAGTCATAATAATGGTTTTACAAATGTTTATTATTGTCATTATGTTGATGGTCCTTAGTTACACCATCTCCCCAGCTCTTAACCTCCATGGCAAGGTTCTGACCAAGATTCTGAATGCTTGCAAAGAAAGAATGATACCAGGGAACCTTTCGGTGGCATCACTTTGTGACTATGAGAACACCCGAGTGGAGGGGCATAGCTCTTTGATGCCGAGGCAGCTGCATGAACTCCTGCCACACCTGAGCAGGTAGAGGGCAGGATGTGTCAGTCAGAGGTCAGTGACATCACTTCTGCAGGAGCAGCTGCGGCATCTTCTGTCTTTCTAGAAAGAGCTTTATAAACTAGACGATACAGGTGAGCAGGACCTGTTCACACAGCTACTTTGGCTGCCATTTCTTGATGCCAGGCCCTACACATACATTTTCCATCTACTCACATGAAACTGAGGCCCGGAGAGGAAATCAATCAACTTCCCATGCGAAGAGGTGAGAGATCTAGTACGCAAACCTAAACTGTACCCTGCAGTCCTTCTCTCTTACATTTCCCCACAAGTACTGTCCACAGGTTTCTACCAACTTTAGGCCTTTAGCATATGACTCTGTCTTGAAAAAATTCCTGTTAAGACATCTCTACCTTCCCTGCCAGAAAAGGTACCTTGTCCAGAGATACCATGTTGGCAGGCCTCCTGGATCTCCTCCCAGGTGGATAAAGCCTTCACCAAGTCAGGGCTGCTTTTTGACTGGCCATGGGGTGCCCATCGCTTTATTTTTTCCTAGATATGTGCTCCAGGACAGACTTGAACTCACTGTGTTTGCAGGTCAATCACATAAGCACTGGCCTTTGCTGGAGACCACCAGCATGCTCCTGGAGTTGTGAAGCAGGAGGGACTCCTCCCTCTGAGATGCAAATGTGGTGTTTGAGGAACAGAGCAGCCCTAGAGAAGCCCCCCTGTTTCACCACCGAGGAAGGACGAAGGATGGAAGACATCCCTCCACTCAGAACTCCTGCCTCGAGATCTGATGTGGACAATCTGAAGAAGCCCTCATCAGACACTGGCTCCCACAAGGTGACTGGTGGCCCCCCTGTCATGTGCCACCCTCTGCCCTGTGTATTTGGGTTTGAGTGTGGTCTCAGAGAAGTGCTTCTGCTGTCTGGACCACCTTCTTTGCTAATAATATCCCTTCTTTTAACAGTGTCTTCCTGCCTTTACCTATCCCTAGCATCTCTCTCTTTTCCCTCTTCTCCATCTCTGGAGAAGCCACCAGAAAATGGTGCCTTGCTTTTGACTTTCTCTGAACTGATTCTTTCAGAGAGCTTAATGACCCACCTCTGTGGTGTCTCATCTCCTAACATTTCTATTTGAACCTCACAGAGTTCATACTCTTCTTACTAGATATTTTTGCATTTTTTTAAATGAAAAAAAAAAAAAAAAAGGGATCAAGTTGTGTGATTTCCTCTGGTCTGTCTTAATCTCTCTCCTTAGGAACTTCCTGATTGCTCTTACCAAGTGTTTATTTTCCAAAGAGGTGTCTTTCTGAAGCCTCCTATTGTCTGAGGGGATAGCATTCTGGCAGCCTTTCCTGTTGTCCAGTATTCTGACAATTTCCTGTCTTTCTTGCAACTCCCAATTCACTGGGGTAGGTTAGTCCCCAGGGTAAGAGTAAGTTAGGATAACATGGTACCAGGCCTTAAGGAGTTGTTGGTCTGTCATAACTTAGCTTCCCCTCCAAGGACTGAGCCCTTGGGACATTTGAATCTAAAAGTATCCATTTGATGCTGACTCTTGGTTTGCAAAGTGACCATTTCACGTTTTCAATATGTATTTTCCTCTGTAACCTTTGTAATTATTTACCTTTTATTCCTTCAATAAATATTTACTGAGGAGCTACTATGTGCCCAGTGCTGAGCTAGGCCCAGGAGTAGGGCCATAAGCAAAATTATCCAAGGTCCCTGCTTTCCAGTAGCTTACTTACAGTCTGGTAGGGAGCAAGGTGAGCTAATCAAGTAATTATGCTAAAATATTTAAAATCTTAGGCATGAAAGTGTACAAGGAGAAGCATGTAAGGTTGTGAAAGCATGAAATACAAAAGGCTGGAATATACAGGGCAAATGGTTCCCAAATTGTGACCCCAGGATCAGCAGCCTTAGCATCACCTGGGAAATACACATTCTCATTTCTCACCCCAAACCCATTGGATGAGACACTCTGACGGTGGGGTCCAGCATCTGTGTTTTCATATATCCTCAGGATTTTGGGATACGTGCTCAAGTTTGAAAACTCTTGCTCAGGATGGTCAAATAGAGCTTCTCTGAAGCTATAACTTGAATTATGAAGAAACAGGGTGGGCTGGGGAAAGTATTTCACACAGAAAAAAAAATGGCATGTGTAAAAGCCCTGTAGTAAGAGCAAAAAGCTTTTGAAAATAGGAGGGATCATTCAGGAGGGCAGCAGAATAATAAAATGAGTCTGGACAGATTGGCAGGATCCAGGATACACACAGGTCATGGAGGCCTCTTCAAAAATTGGGCAATAGGAGGCTTTGGATGTGCTTTAAACACATGCATTACATCTTATTTGTTTTTACTTAAAGAATAAACCTATCTGTAGAATGACAAAAAGATTGAACAGTTGCAAGAGTAGACCTGCTTTGGGGGTCACCACACACACTTGAAGAAGGAAGGCAGCCACTTGGACAAGGGCAGTTTCTGGGGAGGATGGAGAGCAGAGTCCATAATTATAATCACAAGATTGTTAGGTGTGGTCTCCGGTTCTCTGTTATCAATTGGAGGTGGTAAGGATGATTCTGGCATTTTGTTTTACATGCAATATGGAGAATAATGATGCCCAGTTTGATAGTGAGAATGGATCAGAAGCTCCTGTTGAGTTTGATGAGCCTTTGAGCTACCTACGTGTAGGCATCAATTAGATGATAGAAGGTGTGACTCTAGAGCTTAGAGTCACATCTGGGCTGGGAATACACATGGGTGAGTTGAGTCATCAAAAGCTAAGTGGCAACTGAAATTGTGGGCCAGGATGAGATCACTCAGGGAGAAAGAATGAAAGAGAAGAGAAGAAAGCGAGAATGCTCTTTGAGAAACCACCATTCTTGTTTACAGATCAGGACTTAGGATGAGCCCATAAAACACATTTAGTAGGAAATGAGAAACTAAGGGAAGACAGTGCACAGAGGCCAAGGGGAAAAAGAGCTTCAAGGAGGGAGTGCTTGGCAATAGTGACCAGGGAAGGGGTGGAGTTGGGAGGGATTTTTCTGGGTTGTTTGATTTTTTAGTGTGAGTGGTTCTTGCATACCAAAGCCTAAGGATGTTATTGAAAGCAGATAGTGGAATAAAACAAAGATGTGACCATCACAGGTTACCAAGGACCAGAATCATAAATATAGATGGGAGAGTGAGAAGTTTTTGGGATTCTGTACATTCTGCCCTAGCCTGAATATATCTGAACCTCTGTGACCAGCCCAGGGCAGATCCCCTGACCTGGAATGCCTGCTGTCCCTCCCTCTCTTGGCATCTCTCCTCCCGGCTGTCCTCTCCACCCAGAGCCCCTTTCCTGCAGCCGGCTCAGCTGTTTTCTCAGCTTTGTTCACCCACTGTTAAGTTATTAACTTGTCAGGGTCTGGACTCCCCACTTCCTTTCCCACTTTGAAAGCACTGTTGGCTCCCTTCCTGTTCACTGCCTCAGAAAGTCAGCATTTGGGAGGCTAGTGTTACTCTGCAGGTCATTATTGGCAGGCACACAGAACTACAATTAATATAATTGGTATAGGATGTTGAAGGCTTCTTAAACACATTGACATAATTGAAAAGGGAATAATAAGCACAACCATCTCTCCATTACCTTAGACATGGAGGCAAATGCCAAACATAAAGTAGACTATTCAAAGTAATTTATCCAAGAGGGTTCAGTTTTAAAGAGTCACATATAAATATGTTAAAGACCATCAGATTTTTACATGGACTTAATTAGGACTAGGAATAATCTTTTGCTGTTAAAGCAGACTCAGAAAGAAATAAATTGTCTTAATATGTGTTTCTACTACTCTAAAGAAGAAAATTTTATGTAAGGTTCTTTAGAGAAATTTGCAGCAGTTCCTTAAAAAGAACTGAGTAGTTTTATCACTACCTAGCACTTTTGAAGTCATGAATTAACCCAATGGGTATGATGGACTAAAAGGCACAGGCTATTTTCTATTTGTTAATCTGTATCCTGCTGAAATGTCTTCTTATCGAAAGATAAACTTAAGGGAGAAAACATTTTTGAGCATCTATTATGAGCACATGTTTCACTTATATCATTATATTGATCCCTTGCAGTCCTTTGAGGTACATACTATCTATAGATTTTTCAAATACAGAAATCAGGGTTCAAAACTGTTCATTAATTTCCCGAAGTCTCCACCTCTAGAGAGTGACAGGTAGTTCTGGACCTCTGGTCTTCATGCTCATACATGGAGAAGCAATAGCCATTGCTGAAGTAATAGTAGCAGTACTAATAATAGCACTAACTCCTATGCATCAAGTCGTGGATGCACAAGGAGCCTTCCTATATGAGATCTGTCCGGAAAAAGTCCAGCCATTGGTAATATAACAACAACAGTTTGCCTGACATTGATGTAACCTGACAGCCAAGAAGAGTGGACTGAAATATGCATGCGTGAATAATGACGACATCACTGTACTAGTCAGTGGGGGTGGTAGACGCCATTGAGTTAGCACATGTACTTTGTGACTGTCGCATTCAAAATGAGCAAGTAGGACAATGAAACTGCATCCAAGTTTGCATCAATCTTCAACATTCCTCCATGGAAATAATTCAGATGATTCAGAAGGCCACAGCTATGGGCAACTGGTGATCGGCAGCTTCATCACGGCAATACTCCTGCGTATGCATCACATCTTGTACAGAGTTTTTTGGCAAAATATCAAATCACCTAGGTGACTCAACCCCCACATAGCCCAAATTTGGAGCCCTATAACTTCTGGCTTTTCAATAAACAAAAAACTAAAATCACCTTTGAAAGGGAAGAGATTTCAGACATTCAATGAGATTCAGGAAACTACGACAGGGCAGCTGATGCCCATTTGGAGAACTCTGTGAGGTTCCAAGATGCCTATTTGGAAGGGGACTAAAGCATCATTGTCCTATGTACAAAGTTTCTTGTATCTTCTTCAATAAATGTCTCTTTTTTTTTTTTATTACGTGGCTGGATACCTTCTGGACAGACCCTATATGTCACATCATTTAATCCTGTAATAATCCTGCAAGTACCATGGTCCTCATTTTACAGAAGAGAAAACAGGCTCAAAGAGGTTAAATTACCTGTTGAGTAAAGAACTGGAATTCAAACCCAGTTTCACCTGGCCCTGACATTTCACTCTAAACTATTTGTCAAGACTAGGGACACTTTCCTGATCCCCAAAACAAAGCCTGCGGCATGGTAGATGTAAATATTTTTTCCCCTAATATTGACTGTACAGCTGCCTCCTAGCACTCCTCTTGAGCCTGAATACCAAAAGTTTATTTAATGTTTATTCCTGTCAGCTCTTGGGAGGGGAGGATAGAAACATCACATATTTCTGCGAGCTTATACATTTGTTAAGGTACTTTCTAATGCATCTAGCAACTTCTTCTGTCAAGACCCCCCCCCCCCCCAAAAACCCAGATGAGGCCAAGGAAACCTCTAGTGCAACTAAGATTAAATATCACAAGTTGGAAAATAAACTCATTTACTCTATCTAGAGAAGAGCCCCTCCCAGGGTCACACAGAACCGGTTTGCTCTAATTTTACACATAATTCTATCTTTGTTTTCAGCATAGTCCACAGCAATATCATAGGAAGAAAACCCACTGTGGATTAGTGTAGTAACACTAGAGATTTTAATAATTGAGACCAAAAAGAGCAAAACAATAAGAAGCAGAAATGAACCAGAAGTACAGCCAACCAGAACTATTTTATGCACTCTCCATAGCAATATTTCAGCGGAATCTGATCAGTTGCTTTTTTTCATTATGGTCACACTGAGCATTCATAAAAACAACATTAAATCATGTTTGGTTTATGTCATGTATCCTGTTTAGGAAAATAGTGATGATGTGTGAGGGTTATTTATTTATTTAAGTTTTAGGAGAAAAATGCATTAGTGCTAGGTCTAGCCTTCAAATCTCACTGCCTGGAGAGGATGGGACCTCAGCATTGTTACCTGTGGGTCCCTGAAGCACTAATGTTAGGTGATGAAATGTCAAATGTCTTTTCTCCCTGAGGGTTCCAGAGAAGCTGTTTTACTATTGTCACTCAGGAAGCTACAATCCTGGGTATTTCCCAGGATGATTTCATGAAGACCCTGGAGCACTCAATGTTGATTCTTTCTGCACATTAAATAGGATAATATCTAGCCTGCTCTCAAAAGTAAAAATCACCTCATTGCATGGTAGTTGCTATTATCATTGTCTTCATCCAGATGATCAGCATTGCCCATGGGGAGGGTTTAAAACAGCAATCAGGAATTCCTTTCCTGGGACACACTTAAACCCAATCACTAGAGCCAGTTTGGGAGCTATGTAACAAGCTCTTGCCCAAATAAGTACAGGTCCCAGGAATTCTCTGTAGGGTTTACAGGCCACCCACCCCTTAGTGTCCCATGAAGGAGGTCATGTGGTAAAGATTGAGCCCTGAGTAAGTCAGCATTGCTCCGATGGGAGACAGCACCTTTCAGAAAGTTACAGGCGACCATGAAAGTCACTTGCATCAGGTTGAGGCAGCCAGGGCTCAGCTTTGTGCATCTGCTCTATTAGCACCTGCCTTTCTGCCCAGCTTAGGGGCAGTTCGTTTTCCAGGTCATGGCTATGTTGAAAAGGCAGCCTCACTGCCCTGTTAAATGAGCACAGCACCTGCGTGAAAAGCCTAACGTTTTAAGGAGGGGGACCAAATCTTCCAGCCCCTGAGGGACTTCTTGCCTTTACTCCTGATGGATTTAGCAGGAGTTATCTATAATTCCCTGAGGCATCCTTCAGCACACAGCGAGCTGAGGGAGGCCGTGTTTTTTAGGGAAGTTCACCAACCTTTTGTTAACTTAACTCTGTGTTAGGAAATATCTAATCAGCTGTGTGATAATGTGTCAAGGGCCCAGGGTCAGCTGAAGCAGGGCTGCCTGGGGTTGGGTTCCCAGCTGTGTGCTGTCTGGTGTCTGAGTTGTTTTGTTTTCCTCTTTCAGCTATCTTTCAGATCATTCAGAGCATAAGGATGGGCATGTGAGAAGGCCCGGATTTGACACTGCCCCTCCTGCTGGAGGGTGGAGGACCACTTAAACTCTTAGCCGGGTATCTGTGGGAAGCAAACGGGCCACACAGAATAGAAATAAAAAAGGCTCCTGCAATTGTTCCCTGATCACTTCATCGTGGATGTCAGACCAAATTGCCTTTTCACAGGACATCTTGGTACATCCGTGTCTGGAGCGGAAAAAGATTCTGCTTTTCTGTTAGTAGGATTGGTAGCTCCTCAGTGTCTGTGGCAGTGCTTTGCTTGGTTTTTCCTTTGGTTTCAGGAATGTATGCATGTGGCCCTCTGAATGACCACCACGTTGCATTTTCTGGATATACTTTCTCCTCCACTGGAGACTGGTTTTACAAATAAATGTCTTTGTTCAACCATATGTCATGTGTGGATTACAGTGAGAAAACTGGAGTCAGGATGTCAGAACAGCTCCAGGAGGGTTAGAGGCAGGAGATGGGGCACTTGCTTGTGTGATTCTATTGCAATTGCGATTGCGAAAGGGTCAGGAAACCTGTGGCCTGGAACCAGAGGTAGGTTTACCTAGCAGGGTGTGCTGCGCGAGCCTCAAGGTCTTTGCCTGAAAGGAAACCCTCCATGGTTCTAATGACGTTGTGTTTTCCACACAGCTGACAATTCTCATTCTCTCCCTTTCTTTTTTCTTGTGCTGTTCTTTTTTTTTCAGTCCAGAAAAAGCACCTGCAATGTGTATTAAGGTCCCGACGTGCTGCTCTTCCTTAGAGTTTGTTGAGAAGCAGGTATCTGAGACCCAGCCCTGCCATGATATAGGGCATGGGCAGGCAGCAGTGTGCTGCACTCTGGGTGGTCAGCTGGGAGGATGATGGGTGAGGCCACCTCTGACCAGCCAGGCTTCCCACAGCCTCTCCAAGTCTTCCTGCATCAGCACCTCAGCATGCTGGGACTGGCGGAGATGCAGCTCAACCTGCAGGTTCTTGGGTTCCACCTCCAGCCTGCTAAATCCAAACTGCTGCAGGTGGGGCTAAGAAGTAATATTCGCTGCAAGCCTGGGTAAGGCTTATGCACCCTAACTTTTGAGGACCACAATCTTAAGAAAGCTCAGCTGGAGGTTTTATCCCATTTCCAAGCAATGAAGGCAACCAAAGCTTGTTCTTCAGCAAAGTATTCTTGCAGTGACAGGAGCAGGATTTTCAATGAGACTGCTGATACCACCTGAGGAAGTCAGAGACAGCTGCAGAAATCTCAGACAGGATCAAAGATGTTTACCATGCACACTTAAATAGGTCTTTGTTGTCGTGGGTTTTTTTTTATTCCATCTTTGCTTTCTTAGCAATTTTTTTTATCCCATAATTCTCAGAGAGCTTTAAAAATGGAAGTGGTAGAAGTAGCTAGGACCTCTTCCAACAAGTTAAGAGGCTTTGTTTAAGGAGCACACTTCAGAATAGAGGATGAATTTTTTGTTGTTGTTTTTTATTTTTGTTTGTTTGTTTATTTATTTTTTGCTTACTACAGTCTTCAGGCCCTTTAGTGATATTCTTAAAGGCTTTCTTTTTTTCCATCTTCCAAGTTCCTCTCCTGCCTTTTTCTTTCCCACTGAGAAGAGAGGGTACCAAGGCTGGTCCACAATTAGCAGTCCCACCACTGTGCTCCCCACTGCTTCCACCCCCTTTCCCCTCCAAAGGCTGCAAAAATCATTTCCCACCACTTGAGGGCTGCACTCAATTCATGCTGTACAAACTGGTCCCCTCCTTATGTTGGCTCTGTCTGGCTATGCTATTCTAGGCCACTGAGTAAGATCAATGTGCTGTGAATGATCAGACCGCATAGCTGCCTGCCAAGAGATTAGAAAAAGAAAGGCCCCTTGACATAGGTTTACCTGGTCTGTGCTCCCATATGTGTCCTCTCTGACTCCCACATTGCTGGACTTGATCTGAATTTAGGTCTTCCCTTCTTCCCACTAAAGCCAATAGAAGGACACCTGCCACACCCTCAGGAATGCCCACTACTGGGCCTGAACTTTGTGGTTCATCTTTTATTTGGATAGAATCTTCCCTCCTCCCCCTAATTTGGTCTTTCCCAAGCTGTAAGAGTAGGACGATTATTACCCCATTTCAGGGAAAGGGAAACTGAAATTTGGCCAGATAACTTCAGCTATCCCCCGGTGACAGATGTGGTAGACTGAGTGATTTATATCCCCAGGCTATATGGTCATCCACAAATTGGCTTTCTGGGAAGGTGGCTTCCCTGAAATACTGGCTCATGAGAGTCTGCCCTCCCTGGTGACTTCTATCAGTCTTCTGCAAGCAGAGGCAGGAACTGCCCTAAGTAAATTAGGGTATGGTTGGTTCATGTTGTACAGTGAAGACCTATGAATATCTTCTGGTATGACACATAGTAAGAAATACAAAGCAACCTAATGTACAGCACACCCACCAAAACAAGTTTTACAGAACAACACATCCTTAGCACATGTCACGCACTCTTGATATTTTGCCTAGTCTATTTTTTTATGCTGGTTACACCTCCTCGAATGATTAAATAACCCATGAATAGGTTCTAACCCATAGTTTGAAAAATACTGCTCTTCAGAGGAAAACAAGCTCTGAGTAAGAGACAGATAAGCAGAACTCATAAGATAAAAAAGTGTGAATCCCACTTTGAATTCTGATGAGACTCTGACATCACATCTCAGTCACAGCCAATCAGTACCTCCAGTGGTAGGTACATAAGTAACTTCTTTTGGGATTTAAGGGCCACTGGCAGATCTTTCAGAGAGACCACTAGCACCACCTTAAATCTCTGAAACAATGTAAAATATACACCAGATTCCACTTGCTGGCATTGATGTGCTATGGGTCACTGACACTTGGAGTGGGGACACGGAGGGTGGTTAAAAGCAGGAATCTGCTGAAAATCGAACTCTCTGTGAAAAATGGGCACATGTATATTTTTAAAAATTCATGCAGATTTTGATGCTACCCATCTACCAATTCACCAGCAGACTTAATTACAACACACCAGGAGCCCAGAGGTGATACCCCTAACTTAATACTGCATCAACTCTGACCCAATAGAATGTCTCCCTCTGAAATTAGAAGCATTTGAGGTGCTCCACAGAGCTCAGCAACAGTGCGATACTATGTGTTATTTTACTCCAGGTCTTGTATGTACTTGTTGTCCCAAGTAGACCACTGATCAGGGCTCTGTAGGAGGGATGAAGGGTACTTGGTGGGAAGGCTACGGGCTTCTTCCAGGTCCCAGTCTCCAAGGCATACGTGTTGGCTTTTGTAGAAACTGATCTGTAAGTATGTGAATTTGCTCACTGGTTCAGAAGGGACAAAAGCATGCACTTTGCTATGAGACATTTCTCATCCCAGACAGATACAAGAATATTATTGTTCTTGTAATGTACTATTCCACCAGTTATTCCACACTTGGTTTCCAGGGCTTGAGAGGCAAAATGTCATTTGGATGACGTCCCTTACTGTTCACAAGCCATCATCAGGCGTCAGCTGCAAATTGTGATAGTTCTCAGCCGCAGGGCCCTCTCTTCAAACATTCTCTAGTCCTGGGGTTTCCACCTGTTACCCATGGGCCTGACTTCCTCCCTGGAGTCAGCAAAATTAGAGAATCAGATAGCAAGTATTTTAGGCTTTGTGGTCCCTATGGTCTCAAGACTACTCAACTATACTGTTGTAGCTTGAAAGCAGCCATAGGTATTAATTAGATAAAGAAATGGATATGCTACATTGCAATAAAACTTTATTTAAAAAAGCAAGTGGTTCATGTAGGACCATGGTTTACCAACCTCTGTTCTACAGCACAGTTTTCAAATCGTGGTTCCCCTTTCCTTGAGCCTCATTAGCATCCCCTAGGAAGTTGTTAGAAATGTAAACCCTCAGGCCTTAACCCAGACCTGCAAAGCAGAAACTCTGGGCTCAGAGGTGTAGGGCTCAGCAGCTGGGCTTTAAAAGCTCTCAAGGTGATTCCCATGCAAACACAAGTTTGAGAACTGATGCCCCAGGTCTTGTGACAGATCTGTTTGCTCCAGAGAATTGTCCAGGGCTGCTGTCTGTACCCACCTCTCCCCTTCATCCTTCACACATTTAAGTAAACAGTTAACTATTTGGTAACTAGAATTTTGCTCCCTCCTTGTTTCATGCCTCTATATTTTGTATACCAATAGATTGAAACGCCCTTGAAAAGAGTCTTATGTCTTTGACTTCTCCACTTTTTCATTACTTATTTTAAGCATTTAATAAAGGCTGGAGGGCCTTCCTTTTATTATCTTCTTGGATCTCAGAGAAGATTCATTTTCCAAAACTATACCCATTAAGTGCCCACTATGTGCCAGACCCTGTTATAAGGCACAAGTCCCTAACATCATGGAACTTACATTCTAGTGGGGGACATGTAACACAGAAATGTTTCAATAACCACTGAGGCGGGGGGCAAGATAATGTGATGATAACTCGGAGGGTGGATGGGATTTTAAACAGCTTGGTCAGAGTAAAGCCAAGAGAGGCCCCTGTAGTCTTAAAACCTAAAAGGGACCATGAAGGCCTTTTTATTTAATCCTTTTTACAGATAGGGCTATAATAGTTCACATTTCATTGTGAGCCAGGGTACACTGCAATAACAACAACCTAAAAGCTCAGTCGCTCAGCACGAGTTTCCTTCTCTCTCACAAATCAGAGGCAGGCTGACAGGGGCTCGCCTCCGGGGGTGTCTGAGTATCCAGGTTACACTATCACAGCACCAAGGCACCACAGAACAGAGGGTGAGAGCTTCAGAGGGAGAGCAGCTCTCCACTGCCTTGGCCCAAAGTGACACCTCACTTTCACTCACTATAGCAGCCAGAACTAGTCACTTGGCCACAATGTACCTGCAAGGGACACAGGGCGATGTCAAGGTGTACATGGTTGTTTAGTGAACTCTGTTTCTGCCACAATACTATTTTTAGCATGTTGTATGATTATAGCATTCAATATTTAGTTGTCAGTTTTCTAGCCATCACCTTTCCTTAGAGTCTTCATCTCTTACGCTTCTTAGGCCTTGAGAACCTGTCTGTGCTGAGCTCATAGTATCTCAGAGAAAGTTTGCTGTGGGCCATGGGTAGGTGACCATGCGATTTATCATGCAAGCCAGGATACTTCTACACATGCGAGTAGGTACTATTAATCATTATACCAGGATACCACACATAACTGTGTCTGTCCTGGGCAAGAGGACTTATGGTAACCTAGCTGTATGTCCTCTTCTCTGAAAACACTGGACTAATTTCTTGTTCATGGAAGAAGGCAGACTTTCCTAAGAAGAAATTTAGAATTTAAGTAATAAGAGTGATGTAGGTAATCGTTCTGCCTTGCCAGAGCTGTGAGGAAATCTTTTGGGATGAATACAAAGGCTATCAAGTGCCTGGCATATGAGTGGGGATCAGGGTGCAGACCTGAAAGACAGAGCAAAGTTTAATGGTGGTGAGGAAAGAGCAGGGGAGCCGGGCTCTCTACTGGAGAGTTTTGGCCTTGAATGCTCAAAATGTCATTTATCAAAACTGAGGCATAGACTATATTGCTGACATCTTGAAAGTCCCCAATACACAAATCTATACAAAAAGACTTTTCTGTTTTATCTTACTTTCACAGATACAAACTTTAAATATTATATTAGGGACACAATGAGATCTGAGCAGAGCTGTGTAGAGCTCTAGAAGGGAAGCCCAAATTAATATTTTTTTAATTTGCCATGACATTTTAATTCATTTGTTTGTGGTGGGAGCAAGAGGGATGTAGGGTACAGGTGAAAAAAGCAGTTACTGCTAAGAAGAAGACCAGAAAGAAATAACTATGGACCCATCATGCAAAATTTGATGCAAAGCACTCTTAAGCAGTTTATAACAGCACCTGTTTGTTTTTTTAGTCTCCACAAAACATAGGTCACCCTCACTTGCAGAAGGCTTATTGCATGCCAAACACTTTCAGGTACCTATGAGTATTGACCCATTTAATCTTCACAAAATGCCACTCAGTTGGGAACTATAATTATCCCTGTCCTACCAGTGAGGAAACTGAGACACAGAAGGTTCAAAAACCTCCCTGAAGGTCCTGCTGCTGGTAGACAGGGGAGCAGGGTTTAAACCCAGCAGGCGGTCCCCAGCATCTGTGCTCCTAGGTTCTGCCCTGCCCCTGACACGGGCGACCCTACCGACAGAAAGAGTTGGCTTGTGTTTTATTTTCACTGCTATTTATCCAAGAGGAAGAACAGTGCCTGGAGCTCAGAAATACTCATGAAATGAATGCATGGATGAGTCAACAAGTAATAGCCTCCTGGTGAGTACATAGTTTCGGCGAGATTGAGTTCTGAAAGGCAAACAGAGCTGTAGAAACAGCCCAAGACCAGCTGTCAAGCCAAGTAATGGCTTCTGCTCATCACTTTTTCTGTGGACCTTGATTTACCCACCTGGATATCTGAAGCTAATCCTGCTCTCCCACATCACAGGGCTATTGTGGGAAGCAAATGATATGATGCATATGGCATTGCTTTGAAAAAACTGTAAAATGCTACACAAATTGTATATATAATTACATATCTGTATACAATTATATATGTAATCATTGTTGGCAATCATATAAAAATATAATAATTGCTACTCAGGACAGGTGGGGACTGCACCCCCCCCAAAATGTTTCATATTCAAAATCCTTACTTGACCAGGGCCCTTTCTTGGAACACCATGCTCTCAGCAGCAAGAATGGTCAGGCTGGAATGTGTAGTGTGTTAACACACCCACCTCAGCTGATTGAGAATGCACTTCAAGTTCACATGCATGCTATTGTCCGTGTTTTTATTGTTATTTATAGTACTTCCTGGAGGTAGAGTTTAGTCAAGTTTCAAAATTAACCTGGGCTATGGAAGACCATTGGTATCTGTTACAAGGCTGACTGGTTGCTAGTTTCATTTTAATTATATTATCTTCGAACCTCTGATGTTACTCCTAAAGAGAATGAAGATAATTAGCACTGGAGATTCAAAACACATAGAGAACTGGAGGGGGAGGAGGGGATGGACAAGGAGAAGGAAGGAAGGAATGGAGAGATGGGAGGGAGGAAGGAAGGAAATAAGGGAAGGAGGAAAGGAAGAAAGAAGGAAACAGTAAGGGAGGGGGCTTTCTGACATTTTAGCGATTCACTTTATCATCCACATGAAATCATTAGATACATGTGCCTGGGCCACATCACAGGGGCCTGCACCTGACCCTGCCACCGTTCTCAGTCTCCTCCCTCAGAACCACATCTCACAGGGCAATGTTTCTAGAAGGGATGGTAGAAACATGTCCAGTTCAAAACTTACATTATCTCTATATGAGAAAAGGGCTTATTTGCCCCATCTTTCATTAGACTGTTATCATTTCAATAAAACTCGGGATAGTAGGGGACAGTGAGAAGAGGGTAAATGTACATTTCTGGTGACAAGGAGTCAATAGGATGGTCAGTAAGCAGGACCCACACACAGTAAAGGGCCCTCCATGCGATGGCCCAGGTATGCCTGGAGCTCTGGGAGAGCAGAGAGCAGGATAGGCTGGGGTGCTGTGGGCCCCTTCTTAGGCTCTCAGGCTCCTGAAGGCTCTTCAGCACATGGAGCAGCATCTGGCTTTCTCCGGGCCCTTCCCTTTCACATTGGTGCTTGACGCACAATCTAATTTTTCCTCCTGAGGAAGTCAAGGTGGCTGCTGGGCACACTACTTTCAATATAACAGTGTCGTAAAAGGTATCTGTGTATTAGACATACAGCCACAAACCTGGCATTTGCTCTCTTGTGGTAAAGGGGAAATAAAAGGGAGCGGAGAGGTCAATGACATCGTTCCACACTCTGCATGTGGGAAAACGTGGGCTTTTTCACACAGTAGGAAATCACTTCATTTGCTCTCTGCCTACACAGCACAGGGAGATCCTGACTGAAAGTTTCTAATTTACAACAAATGCTGTAAATAGGCAAAGGATAGCAAAGGAACAGAAGTGCTTCCCCGTGAATTAAGGCCATTTACTGTCAGAAGTCACCAAACCTGTACTGCAAGGGCCATCACTGGGCTCTGTCTCCCCAGATTGGCCTGTTGCCCTGAAAGGGGCTGGGCTTGGCTCCCATCCTTTTCAGCCTGAGTGAAACCCATAAGCTGTTTCTCCCCATTTTTCTCATATCAGGGCTGCTACATGCCATCATCGTTTATTTGTGTTGGAAGAGGTTCCTGCTGTTTTCCAACCTGGCTGGACTCCCCAGGGGCTAAGGAGGGAAAAGTCGCTGATGTAATAACCCAGCTTGGAATCTGCTTAGGGTAGCAACTGGGGCAGTAGGAAACCAGCCTCCCCTACAGCCATATGGAGCGGGAGGCCCCTACAGACCCTGAAAACCAGTCCTAAAATAGCCTGAGCCTTCACAGTGAAGGCTTGTGCTTTTCCCTAGGGACCCACAGCCGCCAACATATCCCTGGTGGGGGTGGTCATTAGGTGCCTCTTTCTCTCTGTCTTTCTGTCGCCTGCCTCTGTCTCTCTCCCACTAAGTATTAGCAGTTGCCGCTCTGTATCTAACAAGACTGCTTGTTCTCTGCCTAGGCTTGGAGTGCTCGTAGCATGGCCTCTTCAAGCCTCGCTGGTTGCGCCTGTTGGTTGGCCCCTATTGTCCTCCCCTCGGTCCCTCCACAGGCCCCACACTGTCTTCCTTCCCCAGGCGGAGCTGGCCCTGAATTCTCTATCCAATGAAGAGGGTCTCATTTCCCTCTCCCTGAGGCTTCTCCCCGATCCTTCCAAGAGCTCAGCCTGAGAGAGCGTGGGGCAAATGCAAACAGTCATTTGGTCTGGCTAACTGTTTTTCTCTTGGAGCAGAGGGTGAAAAGTGCAGTTAGTGCAGCCATCGTGGCAGGAGGCACGAGGATGGGCCTGAGGACAGCAGTGTGCCCACACCCGCCGGGCTGGGGGGCAGGAACTCTCCCAAAGGCCCTTGTCAAACTCACTGACAAGACAGCATTTGTTAAGAGCCAAAAAGGTCCCCCTGTGAGGGTCTGGATTGTAAATCATCATGGACATCATTGGGGCCCCATTCACCTTGTCCCTTCAGAGCCATTGCAAACTGGGGGGTGCCTTCAAGTAACAGGGGGAGGGGGGTTCCCACTGGTCTCAGGGGCCTGCCTGCCTTTTCAGGGTCTGCAAGGACCCAGGACCTGTCCCCACCCAGAAGGTCGTAGACTGTGTGAGATTCACCCTGAACCCTAACATCTGGGAAGCAGTTCCCCTCCTGCCAAAAATGGGATGAAACCCAAATTATTTGGGGGGTGGGCAGGACAGGGAGAGCTAAGGGGGAGTTAAGTGGCCATCAGAGACCACATCATCCCTGTCCCTGGGCTCAATGGCTGTTGCCAAGCAGATTTTCTGTGCACCGTGCTGAAGTACTTCAGGGAAACCAGAAAAGTATTTTCCTTTACACAATAAAGGCTGTGTTATTTAAATTTTAAAATACAAGGGGGTAGGTGAGCATAGTCAGCTTTATGGGAAAATAGGCAGACAAGGAGGCTCTGCCCTAATTCTACCTTCCAATTCAATTGCTGGGGTTTCAAGGACTAGTGACTGCTGTCCTCACCCTTTCCCTCTCCCTCTCCCTCCCTCCCTCCCTCTCTCTCTCTCTCTCTCAATCTACCTTATTCTCTGTCTTTCTACATTCATAATAACAAAAATCATACAAATGGCCCTTGCTGTTCCTGGTGCTTTCTGATCATTTAACTCCAAATCTCTCTGAAAGAGGCTCTGCTTCTGTGCATCACATTCTTCTCTCTCGCTGCCTCGGCTGTACCACACACACCCATTCCACACACTCACATGCCACACCTCAAGCCTGTCTCTCAAACCAGCACATGCACAGACACACTCACACTCCACACTTTAGGCCTCACACACACACACACACACACACACACAATCCATAGTTTGGGCCTCACACACAAATACACATTCATACACACCTGGGTTTCTTAAACATACCTCGTGCCCCTCTCTGTTTCTGTCACATCCAGTCCATTGAAGGTCAATAGGAAGATGGCATCTCCTTGGAAAGAGCTGCAGAATGTGAGGAGCTTGATCTGTTTGCCCAGGCTGAGCTATCTAGGCATCGGCTGGGCTGCTTCAGCCAGGGTTGCCCTGAGGAGCCTGAGTGCTGAGACACCTGCCTCAAATGAAGCTGGTGGGAAAGGAAAGCAGAGCCTCTGCCTGGGGGCATCCTTCCTGCTGGTTACAAGTGGGGCTGCCCAGCCCAGCAGGGGCCCCGGCCCAGGCCCGGGCTGGGAGGGTGCTGCCTTCTCTCCTGCCTTTAGCACTGCTCTGACCTTTAAAATAAGGGTCAGGGACAGGCAGAAGAAAATCTCCTTTCCTGGCAATGGCCATGGTGGCAGAGCTTAACAGAGAATGGGGAAGCCTGGCAGAACCACGAACTGCATCTGGATGTGTGGCAGGGCATTACCCTTGGTGGCTTTCCAAATCTCCCACAGAAGTTGGATTTTATCTGGTTTTATCGAGGGGCAGTGCTCTGCTTTCAAACAAAATCAGAGAAGCCCAATATATAAAAATACATGCCAGAGGGTACAGGTAGGGCTCAGGCCAACTCACCCTTCATCCTCCTCTCAGCAATAGTCCCAGACAGATTTGTTAAGAAACCCTTCCAAAGGGCAGACTGTGTGCCCCTCATAGCACAGGAGCTCACGGTCCAGAGGAGGGAGGAACATGCAAACAGATGACGGCAGCACTCCTTAACAGGTGGCCATGTGCAAACAGCAGTGGGTCACCTTGGTGGAAAAAGGATCTGAAACTGTTGAACCATGTCTGAGTAGAGACCCCCAAAATTGAAAGCATGGACTAAAAGATATTTGTAGTGTACATGCATGTTCAAGACAGCATTATTCACAATAACCAAGAGACAGAGCAACTGCAACCCACGGTTCATCAATGAATGAATGAACAAAATGTATATATCCTTATAAAGGAAAGGAAGAGAATTCTTACACGTGCTGCGACGTGGATGAACCTAGCGGACACTATGCTACTATGCTAAGTGAAATCAGGCATTAAAGGATAAATATTGTGTGATTCCACTTCCACAAGATACCTAGAATGGTCAAACTTCTAGAGACAGACAGTAGAATGGTAGTTGCCAAGGTCTGGAAAGGACGGAGAGGGAGTTATTGTTTAACAAGCGTAGAGTTTCAGTGTCACTTGCTGGGGAGCTGTTCTGTGGATGGCTGGTGGGGCTGACTGTACAACAGTGGAAACGTACTTAATGCCACTGAGCTGTGCACTCACAACATGCTTAAGGTGGCAAATTTTATGTGATCCCTATTTGATCAAAATTAAAAATGATTTTAAAAATTGATGAGTGTATGTGTCAAAAAGGTGGCCAACGTTTGGCGTGGGCTGGGAGTAGGGGAGGGCAGAGGAGGCTGCTCAGCCTGCAGGTCCCTGGGCTGCCTCTGCCCTGAGCGGAAGGAGCCTCCTCCATGGTCCCAAGACCTCTGAGTGTGCTCTTCCTTTCACCAGATGCTTTTCCCTAGATATCTCCTTGATTCAAATCCCCCTGGCTCTCTCCTCAACGTCACTCCTCAAAGAACCCTCTCTGACACCAGGGAACTAAAATAATGTTCCCATTGAAGTACTAGGCTTCATGATCACTTTGTGAGGTGTATAAATGTCTAATCACTGTATTATACATCTGAAACTAATATAATGTCAGTAATTGAAAAGTAAAATTTTTTAAAAACCAATTAAACAGAAATAATTAGTAAATAAATTAATAAATTAAATAATGCTCCCATGAGCTCCTGTGAACGCACCTGCACACGCACAGCTGTGAGCACCCCTGTACCCCTGTGCTGGACTTACTTTCTGCAATTTCCTCCATCTCCTTTCTTAATGTCCAAATACCTATTTATTTGTTCCTTTCCTGATTCCCCTGCCAATGTCTAAGCTTCAGCAGGACAGGGACTCTTTTTTTTCACTATTCTCTCCTTTGTGTTTGGCAATCATAGGCATTGATATGAATTTTTTATAAGAATGACTTTGGATCCCTATCTGGTCTCATGACAACCTTCCCGGCTTATCTTTCTTTCCTTTTTTTTTTTTGGCTTTGTCTGTCTCAAAAATTTGCAGGGAGTTGATGTCCCATTGAAGATGAAGTTTAAGGATTTGATTAAGAATCTCAGTTAAATAATAACTATTATCATCTTTTACCCTTCTAATTTGGCTTCACAGTTCAGATACCAGAATAACAGATGGTGAATTAGGGGAGGAAGTCAATTTTAGAGAACGTAAAACTCAGTTTTTTAAAAAGAATCATACAATTTTTGAGGTGGAGAGGACCACAGATTTGGGCTGAGTTTGAAACAGTGATATAATATCAATTACAAATAGATTCCATGGCCCTAGTGACTATAAGCCTCTGGTGACATGGACAGGACCCAATGGTTCTCTTAGTCAAACTTTTTGTGTAACCAGGGCACTAAGGCATGCCTTTTGTTGAGGAGGAGAAGGCATTGCTGGTGGCAGCAGACAGACACACATGGTTTGCTTTCTTCCTCAGATTTGCTCCAGAGCATTTGGGCCCATGGTTCTTAACACTGACTTTTATGAGCCTAATGCTTTAAGTTGGTCATGTATATCAGTATGTTTTCAGAGATCTAATCCATCCCTCCTCCAAATTAGGCTAAACCTAAGAAAGGCCAACTTCAAATAAGAATTCTAAGAAAACTGATGATGGAATGCCAATTTCATTTTATTTTTTCAAGACAATGATACCAACACCCATTAACTGCATTGTCACTGTGACATTACTGCATTCTCATTAGTTATGCCTTAGAATTCTACCACTAGAACCAGACTCTCCAAGCCATGGATTCCAACCATTTTGTGGGCCATGAAATCAATTAAGCGAACCATAACAAGAATTTGAAGTTGAAATAAAGCAGAATTAAGTAGACAATATCACAGTGCATTGCACATAGTAAAGTAAAACTTCCCGATTTATATATAAATATGTGTGTGTGTGCTGCACTGCAAAGGAGCTGTTTCTCACTATGAATCCTGGCCAAAAATAAAATTTGAAAGCTACTCCCCTGGCCTATTTTCCATACAGGGCTCAACACTCCTCTATGCAGTCTATGTTCGATCATTTCTCAATTCCTGAATTTATTAAGTGCTCTTGGTGTGAAAGGCGCTGTTCTGGATCCTGGGGAAACAAAGATGAATAGAACACTGTGTTAGGCAGGGGCCCGGCAGGAACCAGGTGGCACACTCTAATTGGGTAATATGAGGAGGGTTTAATAAAGGAGCTATTTATCTGGTGCAAGCAGGGGTAAACCTAAAGAGATAGCATAGTACTGAGCTATGAACAGCACAGCAAGATTAGAACAGGCAAGGGAAGGGAGATGTTACCAGAACCCCAAGCTATCTGGAGAGGACTTTCTGACAGAGCCTGTCAGCTTCAGTCAAGCGCCTTCAGTGAGGTGGCCAGCTCGAAGGAGCCCTGCAGGGAAGGAGCCCGGGAGCTAAATATATCAGCCTCACTCCCCTCTCTCCCTCTTATCTCCTGTCATGAGCCCCACTGTCCCACCTGGCCCAGGGGCTCAATGATGCAGTCCAATATAGGCATGCACCATGAAGAACAGTGGAAAGTAAACATGGAGAGCCGACAAAAGATGATGGATGTGAACAAAATGCTTGCTCTCTAGGAACTTATATCCATTAGATAAAAAGGCATGTAATCCAAAAAAAAAAAAAAAAAACACAATAGGATGACTATGCTGGGCGAGAGGTAATGAGGGTTTCTGGAAGCACCTAGGAAGGGCTTGACTCTTCAGGGAAGGTTAGGGAAAGCTCACAAGACAGAAGGCACAGTTGTCTGTCTCCCCAGCATCCTTTCCTTTGGGAATCACTTTCCCTGCAGAGGGTCCTGGTGAGTCCCAGATGCAGTGCCCTGACCCTCTCTGCTACAGGGACAGCCACTACTCCCTGGCACAACCCCTCAGAGATTTGCCCAAGGATCCCCTGCTAGGGAAGAAAACTGCCTTGCCTCTGAATTCAGGATGCTGAAAGGATGTAAAGTTAGAACAATTGGCTGCCATCTCTCCCCTCACCCCAATAAGTATAAATATTCAACTTAGGGGAAAATTTTTGGCAGGGCAGAGAATCTTCTTACTGAGCAATATTGTATATTCAAGGTTACCTTAGAGTGAGGCATATGTTGCATTCATGATAATACTTTCACTTTTTGTTTGTTAGCTGGAGTTAAGCTTCTGTCCTAGCATAGTCTCAAAGTTGAGTAGATCCTAGCTCACCATGCAGAGGAAACCATATGTGCAAAAGGAGGTGAGAAAGTGAATGGCATTTTTAGAGACCTGCCGGGTTTATGGCCTGGCCAGAGCCAAGGATGTTTGTGAAGGGGGTGATAGATAATAGGCTAAGGCAGTAACAGCGGGCTTGAGTCAGATAGATGCTAAAGGGATGAGTCTTCATTAGGGATTTTAAGCAGGGAGTGACACTAACAGATGTGCATTTTAGAAAGCCCATCCTGAGAGCCATGTGGAGGTTGAAGGATGCAGTCCTGGAGGAATGGGTTGGATGCAGAGTCTGGGGAGACTTGGGTGACACCTGAACTCAGTTGGGGGCACTGAGGTACAATAAGCTGTGCCAGGATTCAAGAAAGACTCAGAGAGGTGAGAGTCTGGATTTAGTACAGAGGTTCAGGTTTGGATGAGAAGATGAATGACAGCATGAATGAATGCTATTTCACTTGTTTCCCACATCTCATAACTTTGAGGGTCTTCTCCTTCCTACTCATCTTTTTCTGAATGCATTCTGGGCTTATTGATCTCGTAGATGAGGTTGCTCCAGATGTGGTTTGACCAATGGAGGAAAGAACCATCACATACTTTTAAGAATGCAGCCCATTGATCCTGAGAATCTTCTTGGAAGTCATTGCACAGTGATGACTCACATGAATACACTATTGCCTAAAACCCCTAGGTCTTTTTTCACATAGGCTCTGGATCAATGTTTAATGTGGCAGTGAATGTTTTTAAAAATAATTCTTTTGAAGATTCTAGAAGAGATGTTGTGGAAAATGTATGTGATATTACAGAAAATGCATGAAAAGAGCATGTTCTTAATGTTTTAAGAGCTTAAAATCCAATTTTACACACACACACACACACACACACACACACACATACATCCATACATACAGGGGTGGGCAAAAGTAGATTTTCAGTTGTGACTACCGAAACATAGTTTATTCTTTTATTATTTATTTTATTATTATATTATTTGCCTGCTTCTTATTATTTCATATAATTACTAATGATATATCTTTTAGGTAATGATGGCTGGTAATTTAACCTACTTTTGCCCACCTCTGTGTGCGTGTGTGTGTGTGTGTGTGTGTGTGTGTATGTGTGTGTGTGGCAATTAAAGATCTTTGGATCAGTCTCTGGTTGTGAATTATTAGTGTGGAATGTTCAAGGTTCCAGAAATATTTACTACAAGGTTACTGTAGCACCTTCACAGCGCATCAAGTCTGAAAGGTTACACCAAGAGAACTTCTGATTGCTTATCTATCTCCACTGTGGATAATTCAGTTAGGTACTGGCCCTTCACTTCTATGATCTTTGCCCTACAATATGTCCCCTGGGTCCATGGTTTTGTACCACTCTCTGCTTTCTCTTTTCTAGGGTTGATCTTTTTTTTATTTCTAAAGTCTCACTAATGTCTATGAATTGCCTCACAAAGGGATGCTAATAGGAAGCAGGCATCCTAATAAGCCTTTGCAGGCTTTGCATAATGTATTTTTTTAGTATATTTTACTTATTATGCTGTTACAGGTGTCCCCATTTCTTTTCCTTTTCCTCCCCTCTACCCAGTAACCCCCATCCCTCCATCAATCATACTCCCCTTAGTTTCTGTCCAAGGGTTGTGCATATAAGTTCTTTGGCTTTATCTTTTCCTGTAAGATTCTTAATATCCCCCTGTCTATTCTGCATCCACCAACTATGCTTTTTAATCCCTGAACCATTTCCTTCCTTCTTCCCCTTTCCAGCTGACACCCCTCCAAATGCTCCCCATATCTATGAGTCTGTTCCCAATATAGTTGTCTGCTTAGTTTGTTTTTATCTTTTAGATTCTGTTGTTGATAGTTGTGAGTTTGTTGTCATTTTAATGTTCATAGTATTTTTTCTTAAATATGTTTTATTTTGCTCTTACAGTTGTCCCAAATTTTCCCCCTTTGCCCCTCTTCATCCAGTACCCCATTTCCTCTGGTAATGCTCCCCTTAGCTCATGTCCGTGTGTCATGCATATAAGTTCTTTGGCTTCTCCATTTTCTTTATTCTTCTTAACATCCCTCTGTCTATTCTGTAACCACCAATGTGTACTTTTTCTTTCCTTTCACATCCAGACAATTCACCATTTAATTACTGCCTTCTTTCAGCTTCTCATATCATATTAATACAAAATTTTCTTTTCATTATTTCAAAATGCCTACATTAATTCACTTGTTTAAAGAGTTACTCTTTTAAGTAATATTAATTGCAATATTACCAAACACATGCAAAAGTATGTTTTTTAACACATATTTAAAGTACATACTGGATTTTGAAGAGTTAATACAAAAAATTTAAAATATGCCCATAGCTTATATAATTCTTACATGTTCAATGATAGTATTTTAGATATATTGTAGCAAATTAGGCAATTTTTTCTTCTTTAATACTTATTTTACTATGGAATGCTATTTTTGTGAAATATATCACAGAAATGGTAGATTGCAGAACTCACTCTTGTGAAAGTTGTCCTAGACACAGTGCCAAACACATAGTAAAAAATGAATTTAGGTTTTGAGTCAAATCCTCCCACCTCCAATAATTAATGTTCATAGTTTTGATCTTCTTTTTTTCCTAAATAAGTTCATTTAACATTTCATATAATGATGGCTTGGTGATGATGAACTCCTTTAGCTTTATCTTGTCTGGGAAGCACTTTATCTGCTGGATAGACTAGTCTTGGTTATAGGCCCTTGCTTTTCATCATTTTAAATAATTCTTGCCAGTCCCTTCTTGCCTGCAAAGTTTCTTTGGATAAATCAGCTGATAGTCTTATGGGAATCCCTGTGTAGGTAACTCTTCTGCTGCTACTCTTAAGAGTCTCTCTTTATCCTTAGTCTTTGGTATTTTCATTATGATGTGCCTTGGTGTGCTCCTTTTAGAGTCTAGCTTGTTTGGTACTCTGTGCTTCCTGTACTTGTATGTCTATTTCCTTCACCAAATTTGGGAAGTTTTCCTTCATTATTTTTTCACACTAGTTTTCAATTTCTTGCTCTTCCTCTTCTCTTTTTAAAGTTGTTCCAGAGGTTTCTAAGCCTCTCCTCATTTTTTTTTTTTTTTTTTCAATTCTTATTTCCTCATTCTGTACTGGTTGACTGTTTATTTCTTCCTTATGTTCCAATTCCTTGATTTGAACCCATTTCCTTCCCTTCACCATTGGTTTCATGTGGGGTTTCCTTTGTTTCACTTTACTTCTTCTCTTATGTGTTTGGCATGCTTAATTTTGTCTGTAAAGTCTGTAAGCATGGTTACTAACAGTGTTTTGAACTGTACATCTGTTAGGTTGGCTATCTCCTTGTCACTCAGCTCTCCCACTGGAACCTTGATCTGCACCTGCTTTTGGGCCATACTTCTCTGTCTCCTCAACTTGACAACTTTCTGTGTTTACGTCTGTGTCTTAGGTAGAGCTGTTGCATGTGTTATGTTGTAAGAGGAAGAGTCTTAGGTATTCATCAGTGCAGGGTGACCGGTTTCACCATGTTGTGGTACTATATGTCGGGGAGGGGTCTGAGAGGAAACAATGGCACTTGTCTAGTACTTACCCCTTTTCCAGGCACTTCTCCCACTTTCCATAGCTGACTCTGTTAAGAGACTGGCAGTTTTTTCCTTCATGCCAACCCCTGCTGGTTTTCATAGTCAGAAGCAAGGTGGCTCTATATTTCCTGGTGCTGGACCCATGAGCTGCATGGTCTGGTCTGGAGCTGAAATCGCTTCCCATCTTTCCCTCCCTACTTTTCAAATGTATGTGCTTTTTGCAGTGGCCTCAGCCCCTGGGCAACCACCACAACCACCACTGCTGCAGCCACACCAAGTCTTCTCCATCCTGGCTCTGCTCCCCTTACCTGTCTATTTTTATTTCTTCATCTTTTCATTTGTTGAACTTGCATGTAGTTTGATTTTTTGGAACTTCTAGATTTTTGTTTTGTTTTCAATTCTGAGGTGGTTGCAAACTCCTTCTTAGTTGTGAAAGGGACACAGCATGTCTACCTACATCTCCATCTTGGCCAGAATCTTAAACTCACTCTTTCCCTTCTCCTCCCCTCCCTTTCAGCAACCTCCCACCTCAATTCTTATTATCCAAGATTAGCTTTTTCAGCGAGTCCTGCTGAAACCACCATCAGCCTCTTTTCATTTTTCCTAGATCACCATTTATTTACCTGACCTGCCAGGCTGTGGGCCACACAATGTGCCCCCTTCACCACACATAACACTCACTTTCTGAAAATCCATGGGGAAACCTGACGCAGATCTCAGGACAGGAAAGCTGTGCAACTTTCAGCAGATCCACTCACCCCACTAATGTTTACTGAGAGCCTGTGGTGTGTCAGGTACTCTGGGAAGGATGGAGCCACAGGAAAGGAGTTGGGTGACTGGAGAAAGACAGACCCACAATTATAGGCATGGGGAGCCCACAAGGAAGGAAGTACAGGATTCTTGGGGAGCAGAGAGCAGCACTGTCTCCCCCAGCCTCAGGGTCAGGGAAGCTTTCTAGAGGAAGAGACAGGTGAGCTGAGCCAGGAAGAAAGATGAGAGAGCAGGAAAATAGTTGGCCCAAGAAAGGGAGAAGTTTGGCTTCTTCATGACATAAAGTAGGAGGGCCTGGTGGGAGCAGAGAAAGCTGTGAGATGGATGAAGGTGCTTGGCGTACAAGGACCATAAGAAGCCACTGACAAATTTTAACCAGAAGTGATATAATCGGACCGATCCTGTTTCCTCCTGTCTCTGATAGCTTAGAAGCTCAGAACTGAATTGGCAGCCCACTGCTAGCAACCCTACAGAGCCATCCATGTGCCATTTGGAGAGTAACTTACCTTTTCTTCATCACATTATCTCTTCGTCCCTATGTCCTCGTTTACTAACTTTTGTTGTACTCCATGCATCTCTACAAGCCCCTAAATATAAAAGTAAATCATGTAGTGCAGTTGCTCTGGTAATATTCCCCGAGTTAAACATTTGTATCCCCAATTTACAGAGAAAGTTGAAGAAATTCAGGAACGTGCCCATGGTCTTAGCCTCACTTTATCAGTGGGTCTTTTTTAATATCTCACTTTCCCAACAGATTGTAAATCAAAGAGAGGCAGAGACCGTGTCTGCTGTGGTCGTGGAAGGGTGCCTACCCCAAGCATAATGGCTCATACACAGGAAGGCCCTGCCAGGCTGCTGACCCACCCCACTGGGGCTGTGACATTCTGAGACCCAAGCACCATCTGCTCAATCACACTGTCCTCTGTCACCTGCTTTCGCATCTCATGGACAAAACCTCTCCCCTCTACCTATACATGTTTTTAAAGAAGTTTCTCATTTAACTTTCAAGTTGATCAAGTAACTAAACCTTAACAGTTGTCTTCAGAACGAGACTTTTAGGACTGGAGGAAACCTGAGCAATGATTCTGATCTGACCGACTCATTTTACGGTGAATTGACTCGGGCTCAGAGAGAGTGGGTGGCTCCCCAAGGTCACACAGCTAGCTGGTTGACAGCAGATTTTAGATCAACAGTGGTTTCAAGGGTACCTTAGAAATGTCCTGTGTGGTTTTTACAGTGTCACTCTGTTCATTCAGAAACATAAAGAATAAATGCTTAATTTGAATTGTTCATAAAACTAGGTTGTTTGCAGTATGCAGAAGAAGGTCTGGAGAACATTTATTTTTAAAAGATTGAAAATACAACCCTGTGATGTAGTCTAGCCACCATTATGCTTTAAATATTTAAAAAATGAATGATAGAGCATCTTTACTTGCTTTCCCAGTTGTCCTGAGCTGCTTCTGGCCCACAGCTTTCCCTGGGCCATCTCACTCATTCATTAGCTTCAACCATTGCTTAAAACCTGAGAAGCCCCAACTAGTCATAGAGAGTAGCTAACACTCTTTAGGCACTTTTCTGCACTGGGCATTGTTCTAAGCACAACACCTAGGTTATCTCATTCAATCCTCACCACCACTATCACAACCCCCAAAATACAGAGGAGGAAACTGAGGCCCTGAGCAGTAAAACATTTTGACTAAGATCACAGGTGGTAGCACTGGCATCTCATCCCTTTTATGAACACAGGCCTGTCTGTGACGCTCAGCTCTAGCCCAGGGTCCTCTCTCCTGCACTCCAAAGCCCAGCAGACAACTGCTTACCAGGCTCCCCGCCAGGCTGCTCCAGAACCAACTCAGAACAACTCAGCTTCTTGCCTCCATCCATGCGGGCTGCCAGGCATAGCACCAGGAACTGCTGGCCCTCACTCCTTTGGCTTCCTTATCCGCCACCTGCTACCTACTCTATTCCTAGATATGTCTCAGGCCTGCTCCCTTCTCCTGTGGTCATCTCCACTGCCCACAACTGCAGCTTCCCCAGGGGTCTCCATGCCACACTGCCCTGGCTCCTGCCCAGTCCCCCACCCCTTTATGCCCCCCACCCCCAGATGTCAACACAGGATTACTTCAGGCAAAGCTGAGGCTGAGTACATTCCTGTGGCCTCAGCTCTCCGCAGCCCCTAGGGTGACCACAATATTCCCTGAGCTTCCCTCTGAGGCAATCAGCTTGGCTCCTGGGCCAGACTGTCTCATTTCACACATCTCTGCTTTTACACCCACTCTTTCCTTGGAATCCCTCCATTCTCTCCCCTCCAGCAAAGGTGGTTATTTCCTTCTATGTTCCAAGCACTCCTCTAGTACTTTTTCTAGATTGAAATGATTTCTTTTCTGTCTCCCCTCTATAGACAGCAGAAGCTATGTTAGGCAGTCACCACTCTGTTGCAGTCATGCAGGGAAGATCTCTTCAGATGCAGGTGGATGGGCTGGGTGTAGTGCAGGAGAGAAGGAAGGACATAAAGCCCTGCTATCGGGAGGCATATAGTCGGGTTCACTTCCACGGAACCCCAGCCCCTTGTGGGCTCCTGGTTGCTGAATGGTTGGAATCTGCTGAGGGATGATAGATGGAGAAGCCCCAGGGTCCTACAGGGAGCCACAAACATTTGCTATCTGTGACGTCAGCACCCAGTAAATATTTGTGGAGCAAAGGAATAAACGTACTATAAATATTTGTTCCATTTGAGACGCAATCTCTGTGAGACCAAGTTTGTAAAGCCAAGCACAAGCACGTTCAGACATTTGAAGTTAGTGAGTTCCAGAAGGCTGCGTTTTTTTTTTTGTTTTTTTTTTAATTTTATTGTTGTTGTATTACATCCATACCTTTTTTGCTTCCCTCTGTCCCCCTCCCCACCCACCCTTTCCCCCCAAAGTCAATCCCACCTGTTGTCCATGACCATGGTTCCTTTATACTAGGTTCTTGTCTAAGCTGCTCCCCTTCTTTGCCTCTGCCTCCCCCCTCCCCCCAACCCCTTTCCCCCTGACCACTGCAGGCCTATTCCTTGTATTCATACACTCGGTTCTGTTTTACTTGTTGTTAGTTTTGCTCATTATTGTCCTGTAATGGGTGAGATCAT